>MDKI01005110.1:0-20512 GCA_005239505.1 Nicotiana paniculata | reverse complement strand
TCACCCTTCGTGCTTTTACTCTCGTCCTCACTATACAATGTATAATGTAATCAATGTAAATCAATGGCACGACATCACCCTTCGTGCTTTTACTCTCTTCCTCACTATGCAATGCATAACGTAATCAATATAAATCATGGCACGACTCACCCTTCGTGCTTTTATTCTCTTTCCTCATAGTATAATCAATGAATATCTTTACGGAATGGTACATCGTATGGCACGGCATCACCCTTCGTGCTTTATACTCTTTCCTCACAATATCAAACAATGCACGGCATCACCCTTCGTGCTTTAACACTTTCCTCACCCAAACAGCAATCACAAACAAAGGGCAAGGGAGTAAATAGAATAGAAATAGAAATCCCGGCAAGGGAACATCAATTAAACAATTAAATCCCGGCAAGGAAACAATAACAATAATCTCAACATACAGTGCACAGCATCACCCTTCGTGCTTTATCACTCTTCCTCACAATATCAAACAATGCACGACATCACCCTTCGTGTTTTACACTCTTTTCCCACAATAGCAAACAATGCACGACATCACCCTTTGTGCTTTAACACTCTTCCTCACCCAAACAACAATCACAAACAAAGGGCAAGGGAGTAAACAGAATAGAAATAGAAATTCCGTCAAGGGAACATCAATTAAATAATTAAATCCCAGCAAGGGAACAATAATAGTAATCTCAACATCCCAGTAAGGGAGATAATCACTAAAGTAACAATGACCCGGCAAGGGTATATTTTAATAACTCTTTCTCTTTCTTCACTTTCATTTCATAATTTACTCTATCACTTGAGCCAATGCTCCAAAGGATTCAATTATCTCATGTATCTTCACCGTTCGTGTTACAACTCGAGCCAATGCTCCTCGAAGTTTAAAGATCACAATTACCTTCACATGCTCTTTACAACATATAGAAATCATCAATTAAGCATGGAATTTACAACACAATCATAATATTCGCAATATAAAGACTCACGGTCATGCTAGACACCAATGTATAGATACTCGTCACCATGCCTATACATGGTACTCGACAATTAGCAAGTAGCAAATAAGACTCAACTCCTATTCCCTCAAGCTAAGGTTAGACCAAACACTTACCTCGGGTTCAAATATAGAAATCAACCCTCTAAAACCGCCTTTCCTTTAGAATTCAACTCCGGAATGGTATTATCTAGACATAATTAACTCAAGTATATCAATAAGGATTCAATTACATAGCCTAATTACCCATTTCCATGCATTCTTCCAAAATAACAAAATTTGACCCCGGGCCCGCTTGGTCCAAACATGAGGCTCAGACCAAAACCATGTCACCCACTCACCTACGAGCCCAAATATATAATTTGTTTTCAAATTCGACCCCAAAACGAGGTCTAAATCAAGAAAATTCAAAAGGGCCTAACTATACCCAAATTCCCAATTTTCTACTCTAAATTGCATGTTTTAGGCTTAGATTCCAGGGTGAAATCTTGTAGAAAGGAGTTAAGGAGTAAAGAAAATGAGTTAGAAATCACTTACTAATGTTTTCGAGAAGAAAGAGTGTTTGGAAAATCGCCTCTTATGTTTTTAGGGCTTTGGAAAATGAAAATAACTGAAATTCCCGTCCATTTATACCCCCCTCAGGTCTCTCACCGCGGACCACAAAAAAAAAGGACCGTGGCTGCGCTAGCAAAGGCCAAGAAAAGCTGAAGAAAACCAAGAAAAATGACTGTAGTGACATGATTTAGTATTTTGGCCATAACGTTATTTACAGATGTCCAAATTACAATTTCTTTACCTTTCGGGAAACTAGACACGAAGGGCTACAAATTTCATTTTTGAATCATCTCAAAATTCTTTGTAGATCAAAAGATATCGGTCTCCGAAGTCGGATCAGTGGCCTAGCTCCTCCACCGCGGACCACGAAAAATCGACCGCTGCCGCGAAGTCCTCAGTGCGGTCCGCGAAAAAGTACCGCGGACCACGGTGGTAAGTTTAGGGATCCGAGTTCTGTGACCTCCAACAGCTATATTTTAAGCCTAAAGACCTCCCGGGACCTACCCGAAACTCACCCGAGCCTCGGAACCTCAAATCCAATGAACACACAACCTCAAAATCATCCTACGGACTTATTCGAGTAATGAAACCACCATAACATCAAAAATAATGAATCAAACCTCAAAATCACTAGTTTTTCTTCAAACTTCATAAACTTTCAAATTTAGAGTTTTAAGTCCGAAACACGTCAAACGACGTCCAATTTCAACCAAACTTCACGGAAATATCTTAAACCACATATAAGACCTGTACCGGGCGCCGGAAACAAAATACGAGCCCGATTCCAACACATTCTAACCAATTTTCATTTCACTTTTCTTTATAAATTTCAGAAAAACAATTTTACTCAAAATTTCATTTCTCCGGCTAGGGACCTCGGAATTCGATTTCGGGCATACGCCCAAGTTCCATATTTCCCTACGGACCCTCCGGGACCATCAAATCACGGGTACGGGTCCGTTTACCCAAAATGTTGACCGGAGTCAAATTTACTCATTTTAATATCAAATTTTTAGCATTTTTCACAGAATTTCATATTTAAGCTGTCCGGTTACGCGCCCGGACTGCGGACGCAAATCGAGGCAACTAAAGATGAGGTTTTCAAGGCGTCGGAAGCAAGAAATGGGTAAGAAACTAGGTGATGACCTGGGTCATCACATTCTCCACCTGTAAAACAACTGTTCGTCCTTGAACGGACTGAAGAAGGAAGTACCTGAGTCGGGGAATATATGAGGGTAACGGCTCCGCATATCGGACTCGGACTCCCAGGTCGATGCCTCAGGGGGCTGACCTCTCCACTGAACACGAAAAGAAGGGAAACTTTTGGATCTCAACAGACGAACCTGCCGGTCTAGAATAGCTACCGGCTCCTCCGCATAAGATAAGTCCTTGTCCAACTGGACAGGGCTGAAGTGAAGAACATGAGATAGATCTGCAATATACCTCCGGAGCATAAATACATGAAACACTGGGTGCACAGCTGACAAACTAGGTGGCAAGGCAAGTCTATAAGCCATCTCTCCCACTCAATCAAGAATCTCAAACGGACCAATGAACCTAGGACTAAGCTTGCCCTTCTTCCCAAATCTCATCACGCCCTTCATAGGCGACACTTGGAGCAATACTCGCTCACCAACCATGAAAGAACATCTCGAACCTTGCGATCTGCATAACTCTTTTTCCTGGACTGAGCTGTACGAAGCCTATCCTGAATGATCCTGACCTTGTCCAAGGCCTCTTGAACCAAATCTGTACCCAACAACCGAGCCTCTCCCGGCTCAAACCATCCAACCGTAGATCGACGCCGCCTACCATATAAAGCCTCATAAAGAGCCATCTGGATACTCGACTGGTAGCTGTTGTTGTAGGCAAACTCTGCTAAAGGCAAGAACTGATCCCAGGAACCTCCAAAGTCAATAACACAAGCTCAGAGCATATCCTCCAATATCTGAATAGTCCGCTCGGACTGCCCGTCCGTCTGGGGATGAAAGGCTGTGCTCAACTCAATCCGTGTGCCCAACTCTCGCTGAACTGCTCTCCAGAAGCGCGAGGTAAACTGCGTACCCTGGTCCGAAATGACAGATGTCGGCACACCATGAAGACGAACGATCTCCCGGATATAAATCTCAGCTTCGGATGAATAGGAGACGGCCACAGGAATGAAATGCGTTGACTTGGTCAGCCTATCAACAATGTCCCAAACTGCGTCGAACTTCTTCCGAGGCGACGGAAGCCCAGTAATGAAGTCCATAGTGATCCGCTCCCACTTCCACTCGGGAAGCTCAATCCTCTGAAATAAACCACCAGGTCTCTGATGCTCATACTTAACCTGCTGACAATTCAAACAACGAGCCACATATGCTAAAATATCCTTCTTCATTCTACGCCACCAATAATGCTGCCGCAAATCCTGATACATCTTCGCGGTGCCCGGATGAATAGAGTACCGGGAACTATGGGCCTCCTCTAAAATCACCTCTCGGAGCCCATCCACATTAGGCATACAAATTCTACCCTGCAATCTCAAGACTCTATCATCATCTAATGTAACCTGCTTGGCACCTCCTCGCTGCACCGCGTCTCTAAGGACACACAAATGGGGATATAAAATTTCCGATCACGGATACGCTCAATAATAAAGAATGAGCGACCGTGCAAGCTAACACACGACCGGGCTCAGAAACATCCAGCCTCACCAATTGATTGGATAAAGCCTGAACATCCAAAGCAAGCGGCCTCTGACTGACCGGAATAAAAGCAAGAATGCCCATACTAGCTAACTTTCTACTCAAAGCTTCGGCCACCACATTGGCCTTTCCCGGGTGATATAAGATAGTGATATCATAATCTTTCAGCAACTCCAACCACCTTCTCTGCCTCAAATTCAACTCCTTTTGCTTGAACAAGCACTGAAGACTCTTATGATCCGTGAACGCCTTACACGCCACGCCGTACAGATAGCGCCTCCAAATCTTTAATGTGTGAACAATGGCTTCCAACTCCAAATCATGCACTGGATAGTTCTTCTCATGAATCTTCAACTGCCTCGAAGCATAAACGATGACCTTGCCATCCTGCATTAACACTGCACCAATCCTAATACGAGAAGCATCATAATAGACTGTATAAGGCCCTGAACCTGTGGGCAAAAACAATACTGGTGCCGTAGTCAGAGCGTCTTGAGCCTCTGAAATCTCGCCTCACACTTGTCCGACCATCTTAAATGGGCACCCTTCTGGGTCAACCTGGTCATCGGGGCTGCAATAGATGAGAACCCCTATATGAACCGACGATAGTAGCCTCCCAATCCCAAGAAACTCTGAATCTCTATAGCTGATGCTGGTTTAGGCTAGTTCTTGACTGCCTCAATCTTCTTCGGGTCAACCTGAATACCCTCTGCTGATACGACATGACCCAGGAATGCAACTAAACTCAACCAGAACTCACAATGCAACTGAACTCAACCAGAACTCACACTTCGAAAACTTTGCATATAGCTGACTATCCTTCAGAGTCTGAAGAACCACTCTGAGATGATGCTCGTGCTCCTCCTGATTGCGGGAGTATATCAATATATCATCAATGAAGACTATCACGAACGAGTCCAAATAAGGCCTGAAAACTCGGTTCATCAAGTCCATAAAAGCTGCTGGGGCATTTATCAACCCAAACGACATGACCAAAAACTCGTAATGCCCGTACCGAGTGCGGAAAGCTATCTTAGGGACATCGGATGCCCTAATCCTCAACTGATTGTAGCCAGATCTCAAGTCTATCTTTGAAAATACTTTGGCACCCTGAAGCTGATCGAACAAACCATCAATCCTCGGCAGTGGATACTTATTCTTGATTGTAACCTTGTTGAATTGCCGGTAATCTATGCACATCCTCATCGAACCATCTTTCTTCTTGACACACAATACTGGAGCACCCCAAGGAGAAACACTAGGCCTAATGAAGACTTTACCCAACAAATCCTGTAACTGCTCCTCCAATTCCTTCACAATACTGATATCGAGATACAATGCTTGAAGACCTCATAATTACCAAAATAACGTGCCTCACCTAATGCCACATGGAGCGGCGCCTACCTTGTAAGTTAAGGCTCCATAATTATAGCACGACTTTAGAAAATTACACAATTAGTTTATTTATTTATTTATTAATTAATTAATATTATTATTATTACTCTTATTTTTATACATAAGTCTTTAACAAGCATGACTTCCTACCAGTACTTATAATAAAAAGAAACAGAATTTAATTCACAAGGGAGAATTTAAACACAAGAATTTCCATCACAAGGATCTCATCCTTACATAACTTCCACCGCGGCTCGAGGTCCGGTCTAAATATACCAAATCATTTCAACACGCAAGGATCTCATCCTCGATTCTGAATCACAAGTAATATGCATATCGTGCCACTCGAAACATTCCATTTCCTTCATTTAAATATTTTCCGTTAAGAAAAATTTTAACATGTAATGGTAAACATAGTTAACCCCACAGAATTTCTCAATACAAGTATTCACATAAGTAGATTTTTGAGTTACGAAGCTCGACCGAAAGAGGAGAATATTAGAAGAATTTTATTAGATAAGCATAACCGAATTAAGTTCAGAAAATCATTACTTTATAACAATTAGAGATTTTTGTTTTAGTGAAATCATTTAACGTAACGACCTCTTCCATACCATAGAAAACATATCAACAGACTGGGTCTCCACCTCTAGGAATCTAACCTCCACTTTCGACATTCCGACTCCTTTTTCCCTAGGTTGCCATGTAGTTGAGTTGTAGCTGCAATGGGGCACGTAGCTCGAGTGCTCTGATGAAATATGACTCTCCCCAGTCTAGGCAATTTATACCACCAGCCGAAATAAAGTATCAACCTGTACTGAGTTCGTCCAAAATTCCCAGCTTTATACATTAAAACCGATATGACACGCGACCTCGCAATCTATTCCTTGGCAGTGGACTTCCCCACGTGGCACGAAGTCACAGGTCACAATACCTGATAATCCACGATGTTAAACTTCACGGCTCATATAAATCAACCCCGTTGCTTTACACTTATTCCCATGGTATGCAATACTTCACGGAAGCGATCAAGAAAATCATCTTGGTCTTCAGAAGATATACCACTGAAATGGAGTGGAACTTGTTTGGTAACTTGTCCAACCTCAATAAACGGACTAGTGCATCCTGCAACCATGGAGTAGCTATAAATCCTTTCGGAGTCTGAACTAGTCCAACATATACTGACTGAGCTAGAACCTCCGCATCTAGATCCATTTGAGACTATACAATAAGTGCTGATGTTCGAGCTTTAGACTGCGCTCTGCTTCTGTCTCTTCCCTTGGTCATAGCTGTCACTGGTGCTTCATCTCTGGTTCGGTCGTAGACGCTTCGCGTGTTGTCGAGATTAGTGAGAGGACAAGAGTAGGAAAGTTCAATCATCAATGATAGAATAAATTCACACGATGGAGATGAACAAATGTGGAGTTCTTCCTAACTTTGCAGCCTCTAGGGGATAAATACAGACGTCTCTGTACCGATCCCTCAGACTCTACCAAGTTTGTCTGTGAGTTGTGAGACCTAAGCAACCTAGTGCTCTGATACCAACTTGTCACGACCCAGATTTCCCACCCTCGGGAGTCGTGATGGCGCCTACTAGTGGAAGCTAGGCAAGCCAAACCTTAATTACCTTTTTCATTAACACGTTACCTCATTTAAAAATTTTCAGCAATCGCATGCAAACAATGGAATTTAATAATAAAGCGGAAGTCTTAAATTGTAGAAAAACTGAATAGAAATGCGGAAAATTCAACATAAGCCTCTACCCAAGACTGGTGTCACAATACTCACGAACTACTAAGAGTACTAAATACAATCGTCTGAAAGAAAACACAACTGTTTGTCTCGAGTACAATGAGATAACATACTGAAATAATAGATAGAGGAGACGCCGGGCCTGTGGACGCTTGCAGGGCTACCTCGGTATCTCACTGGACTGAAGGCCTGATCCTGCACTACTGCTGCTGTCCAAAACCTGGATCTGTGCAAAAGAGCACAGAGTGCAGTATCAGCACAACTGACCCATGTGCTGAGTAAGTGCCTAGCCTAACCTCGGCGAAGTAGTGACGAGGCTAGGATTGGACTACCAAGTAAACCTGTGCAGTTCGAATCTATTATATATATATACAACGCAAAAGAAATACAGGAAATAATCAATCAATAAAGGAAGGGGAACACGCTGTGGGGAGATAACAATTTCATATAAGAAATCTCAAATAAAGAAAAGAACAACAAGGCCAAATTATCAATAAGGATCAGAAATCAAAAACTTGCACGGCATCACCCTTCGTGCTTTTACTCTCGTCCTCACTATGCAATGTATAATGTAATCAATGTAAATCATGGCACGTCATCACCCTTCGTGCTTTTACTCTCTTCCTCACTATGCAATAACGTAATCAATGTAAATCATGGCACGACATCACCCATCGTGCTTTTACTCTCTTTCCTCACAGTATAATCGATGACTATTTGTACGGAATGGTACATCGTACGACATGACATCACCCTTCGTGATTTACACTCTTTCCCTACAATATCAAACAATGCACGACATCACCCTTCGTGCTTTACACTCTTTCCTCACAATAGCAAATAATACACGACATCACCCTTCGTGCTTTACACTCTTTCCTCACAATAGCAAATAATACACGACATCACCCTTCGTGCTTTAACACTTTTCCTTACCCAAACAGCAATCACAAACAAAGGGCAAGTGAGTAAACAAAATAGAAATAGAAATCCCGGCAAGGGAACATCAATTAAACAATTAAATCTCGTCAAGGGAACAATAACATTAATCTCAACATACAATGTAAGACATCACCGTTCGTGCTTTATCACTCTTCCTCACAATATCAAACAATGCACGACATCACTCTTCGTGTTTTACACTCTTTTCTCACAATAACAAACAATGCACGGCATCACCCTTCATACTTTAACACTCTTCCTCACACAAACAACAATCACAAACAAAGGGCAAGGGATAAACAGAATAGAAATAGAAATCCCGACAAGGGAACATCAATTAAACAATTTAATCCCAGCAAGGGAACAATAACTGTATTCTCAACATCTCAGCAAAGGAGATAATCACTAAAGTAACAATGACCCGGCAATGGTATATTTTAATAACTCTTTCTCTTTCTTTCACTTTCATTTCATAATTTACTCTATCACTTGAGCCAATACTCCAAAGGATTCAATTATCTCACATATCTTCACCGTTCGTGTTACAACACGAGCCAATGCTCCTCGAAATTTAAAGATCACAATTCCCTTCACATGCTCTTTATAACATATAGAAATCATCAATTAAGCATGGAAGATACAACAAAATCATAATATTCGCACTATAAAGACTCACGGTCATGCTAGACACCAATGTATAGATACTTGTCACCATGCCTATACATCGTACTTGACAATTAGCAAGTAGCAAATAAGACTCAGCTCCTATTCCCTCAAGCTAAGGTTAGACCAAACACTTACCTCGGGTCCAAAATATAGCAATCAACCCTCTAACACCGCCTTTCCTTTAGAATTCAACTCCGGAATGGTATTATCTAGACATAATTAACTCAAGTATATCAATAAGGATTCAATAATTCAATTACATAGCCTAATTACCCATTTCCATGCATTCTTCCAAAATAACAAAACTCGACCCCGGGCCGCTTGGTCCAAACACGAGGCTCGGACTAAAACCATGTCACCCATTCACACACGGGCCCGAATATATAATTTGTTTTCAAATTCGACCCCAAAATGAGGTCTAATCAAGAAAATCCAAAATGGCATAACTCTACCCAAATTCCCAATTTTCTAGTCTAAATTGCATGTTTTAGGCTCAGATTCTAGAGTGAAATCTTGTAGAAAGAAGTTAAGAAGTAAAGAAAATGAGTTAGAAATCACTTACTAATATTTTGGAGAAGAAAGAGTGTTTGGAAAATCGCCTCTTATGTTTTTAGGGCTTTGAAAAATGACAATAACTGAAATTACCGTCCATTTTATACCCCCCCCCCAGGTCCCCCACCGCGGACCACAAAAAATGGACCATGGCCGCGCTAGCGAAGGCCAAGAAAAGCTGAAGAAAACTAAGAAAAATGACTGCAGTGACATGATTTAGTATTTTGGCCATAACTTTCTCTACAGATGTCCGAATTACAATTTATTTACCTTTCTGGAAACTAGACACGAAGGGCTACAACTTTCGTTTTCGAATCATCTCAAAATTCCTTGTAGATCATAATATATAGGTCTCCTAAGTCGGACCAGTGGCCCAGCGCCTCCACCGCAGACCACGAAAATTGACCGCGGCCGCGAAGCCCTCAGCGCGGTCCGTGAAAAAGGACCGCGGACCACGGTGGTAAGTTCAGGGATCCGATTTCTGTGACCTCCAACAACTATATTTTAAGCTTAAAGACCTCCCGGTACCTAGCCGAAACTCACCCGAGCCCTCGGAATCTCAAACCCAATGAACACATGACCTCAAAATCATCCTACGGACTTATTCGAGTAATGACACCACCAAAATAACATAAAAAATAATGAATCAAACCTCAAAATCACTAGTTTTTCTTCAAACTTCATAAACTTTCAAATTTAGAGTTTTAAGTCCGAAACACGTCAAACGACGTCCAATTTCAACCAAACTTCACAGAAATATCTTAACCACATATAAGACATGTACCGGGCGACGGAACCAAAATATGGGCCCGATACCAACACATTTTAACCAATTTTTATTTCACTTTTCTTTATAAAATTTCAGAAAAACAATTTTACTCAAAAATTCATTTCTCGGGCTTGGGACCTCGCAATTAGACTTCGGGCATACGCCCAAGTCCCATATTTTCCTACGGACCCTCCGGGACCTTCAAATCACGGGTCCGGGTCCGTTTACTCAAAATATTGACCGGATTCAAATTTACTCATTTTAATATCAAATTTTTAGCATTTTTCACAGAATTTCATATTTAAGCTGTCCGGCTACGCGTCCGGAATGTGCACACAAATCAAGGCAACTAAAGATGAGATTTTCAAGGCCTTGGAAGCACGAAATGGGTAAGAAACTAGGTGATTACCCTTTGGGTCGTCACAATACAACACAGATTACTACAAATAAAATACAAAGAGATATAGTAGCATAATTTTTTAACACACTAGTCACTATCTATTTCTTCTTCAAACTCTTCTGCATCCTCCTCAGTTTCTTTAGTTTCATACTCTTCTTCAGTTTCGTGATGCTCTGGAAATAATCCATTATCAAACAGTTCATCCATTTCAATTATCTCCCCATTTGGATCATGCAAGATTATACTTTCATCAACGACAATATTCATATTTATTTCATCGACTTCAACTTCATCAACTTGGAACGGGAGATTCGGTTATGAAGTTGTTGGCGCTTCCTCATCGGGTAATTCTACAATATTCCGAGGTTTGACTTTTAATACAGATAACCAATCATCCTTGTCCTTTTTCTTGCTAGGATAAGACACGTAACACACTTGCGTTGCTTGCATCGCAAGAATAAAAGGTTCTTAAATCGACGACGATGATTAACATCGACCAATTTGTATGATTTTTAACACCAACATTAATAGTTGGGTCAAACCATTCACATTTGAATAACACAATTTGCTTTCAAGGTTCTTCATGGTATTCCACTTGTATAATCTCTTGTATCTTTCCATAGTAGTCACCAACATTTGGATCTGTGATACAAACTCCACTATTCATTGTTGATCTTGCACTACCATGACATTCAGTGTGAAATTTGTATCCATTAACAAAACACTAAATGGAATTTCGCACTTATTAATGGTCCATGAGAAATGCTTCGCAAGAATTCATTCTCAATATGATTACAGCGAACCTATTTAAGAGAAATTGTAAGACTTAGTTAAATTTTACAAGTTAACTTGAGTAAATTATTTTATAAAAGAAAATGATTGTTAGAGGCTTACATATCCCTTGAACCATTCAGCGAAATATGTTTGGAGGCTTTCATCTATTTGATATTGGGATAGATTTAGGAGTCCTTCTTGCAAACGTTCCACATACATACTTCATTTCAATAAAATAAGTTAAAATAGGAATTCACGATATATGGATATGTTTATCATATTAAGAAAGTATAACTTTCAAATTTTACCTCACAAATGGCTCAACTTCTTTACAATTTAGTAGAATATAAGTTTGGGCAGCCTTGATTTCATCAAGGGATAAATTTCTCTTTTTTGCTTCTCCCCATAGTCGACCTGGATGGGTGAATATTGATAAATTTCCTTCAAGATCTTTCATAACACCACCATCATCATTACGAGCCGCATTATGATTACGTGTCATGAAATAAGGTTTAAAATAATGAGAAAATAATTGTGTTGACTTTGTCATCAAGTATGCTTCACAAATGGTACCTTCGACACTGGCTTTATTCCCAATCATATTTATGGATAAATGGATGGACCAATAAATTACAAAAGTCATGTGTAGCATAATTTTATAATTAGGACATAAAAAATTTATACTTACCTCTCAAAAAGATACATCCATCAATATTGTACAGGTCCAGCAATCCCTGATTCATATGGAAGGTGCACATGTAAATGTTCCATTGAGTTAAAGAACCCAGGGGGAAATATACGTTCTAACTTACACAAGATTTGTGGTGGTCGAAGAAAGATCTTTAAAAAATAAGCTTAATTCTGTAGTGCTTGCCACACATTATTAGGAAGTAGCTCACGAAAGACAATAGGCATTAATCGTTGCATGAACACATGGAAATCATGATTTTTCATGCCAAATAACCTATACTTGGTCGTGTCTAGACATCGACTCAAATTCGAAACATACCCATCTGGAAACTTCAAACCTTTCACCCAATCAAACAAGTTATTGTTGCTGCCTTGTCTATAGTATATGCAGCTTTGGGATAGCTTCCACTTGTATTCTTTGCCAAATGAGGTCGATCAAAATATTCTACCACATCTAGACGTGCTTTTGGATTGTCTTTGGTTTTGTCTTTAACATTAAGAACTATGTTAAAAACATTATCAAAGACATTATTTTCAATATGCATGACGTCAAGATTATGTCGAATCATGTTGGAACTCCAATAAGTCAAATCCCAAAAGATACTTTTTTTTCCATCCACAAGATTTATATATTCTCCGATTAACTTCTTCTGCATCTAGCTCTGTCACTTTCCTTATCCCCAATTCACTAATTTGGTTCAAAATTTCCTCTCCCGTTCTAAAGGTTGGTGGTCTCCTTTTGACGGTCTGACCTTTAAGAAAGTTTTTACGATCTTTTCTAAATGGATGATTTTGGTCAAGAAACATTCTATGACTGTCAAACCAATATATTTTCCCACCATGATGTAATCTAAAAGATTGTGCTTCCTCCATACAGTAAGGACATGCTAACTTTCCCGCAGTACTTCATCCTGATAACATAGAATATGCTGGAAAGTCACTGATTGTCCACATCAAAGCTGCCCTTTTGCTTTTTTGAGATGTCAAATGCTTCTACACCCTCCTCCCAGTACAATGTCAGTTCTTTTATTAGAGGTTGTAGATAAACATCAATTTTTTTCTTAGGATTGGTTGGTCCTGGAACAATGACAGTTAAAAACATATATGCCTCCTTCATACACATCCACGAAGGTAAATTGTATGGAGTGACAATCATTGGACACGAAGAATATTTCCTCCCAAATTGTCCAAATGGCTTGAAACCATCAGTATATAACCCCAACCTCACATTTCTTGGTTCAGCAGCAAAAAAAAAAAAGAATGAGTTTCATTAAAGTGCTTCCAAGCCTCAGAGTCTAATGGATGTCGCATTACCCCACCTCTTGTAGATATTCATGATGCCATCTCATGTCAGCTGCTGTAGCATGGGATGCATATAATCTCCGCAATCTAGGAATCAAAGGAAAGTAATACATTTTCTTGTAAGGAAAGAATTTCCTCTTACGAGAGCCAACACGAGCTTATATCTCTTGTAGCCACAAAATTTACAAGATGTGAGGTCCTCGTCCTCACCCCAATACAACATATATCCTGAATTACAACAATCAATATTTTCGACGGGCAAACCCAAGCTACGCACTAGCTTCTTAGTTTGATAATAGTTATCAAGCACTATATTATCTTTAGGTAAAGCCTCTTTAAACAGTTGCATCTTTTGGTCATAACCCCTCTGTGACAATGAATTCTCCTTTTTAATGTTTAACATGCTAGAAACTACTGCAAGTTGAGAGAGAGAAGAACCAAGATACAATTCTGCATCGGCAGCCTGTAGCAAATCAAAGAACTTCTGGGATTCAGGATTAGGCTTCTCTTCCATTGAAGGTTCATAAGGATGAGATGACTCAGGTTCAACATTACTATCAAATTGCGAAGTCGAACCCTGGCTAATATTGGGCTCAGCTATGTCAAGAATCATTCTTCGGTATGGATTCTCATATCCAAATGTTGGTTGAGCACCACCATTCAAATTACCACTAGAAGACAACTCATTAGTAAGGCATCTTTCCCCCTGATATATCCAAACAAAATAATTCTCAACAAATCTAAAATGTAAAAGGTATAATCTAACAGATTCAACATTCATGTATTTAATGTTGTGAAATTTTTTACAAGGACATCTAACATTGTCACCACTCATGCGATTTCTTTGAGAACATGAAAAATGGATAAATTTATCCACACCGGATATGAAACAATAATTAATATCCCCTCGTCCATCCAACCTCTCATACATCCAACCACGCTCTGGATTCTCCATTTTCCTATTTAATGTTGAAATTAAAAAGACAAGCAGATATATATATTTTTTTTGGTAAGTGATAACGCAAGAATAAAGTAAAGAAGATGTACGTAACCTTACCAAACACCTAGTACTGCCTTTTTATGCACGAAGGAAAGAAACTAAATACATGGCAACAAAAAAACTCAAGTAGTTACTTTTATTTTATAACTCATAAATTGGTAAAGAAAAAGAACATCACAGATACATCATGAAGCTAATGTAAGATTAAATAGATCACAAACACATCAGAATATCACAAATACATCCCTAGTAGTCACATATATAAACAATCTCAAATACATCATAACATCACAAATACATCAAAAAGCTAATGTAATCTATGTGAATATTTTTAGATAACTAAAAGTTATCTCGCATCCCTAGCAGTAACTATATGTAAGATTAAACATTTGTGAAAAAGCTAAAATTCTAAATAATATTGACATTTCATTTTAGGAAAGCGCTAATAAGAACAAGAAATAAGGGGGGAAGAGAGAGAGAGAGCGCGACAATAAAATATATGTCAACAAAAAAAAAAAAATATTTATAATTTAATAGAAATATACAAATACCTTAACTAATGCATGAGGAATCTTTGAGATTTTTTCGTTCCTTTTCCTGAAATGAAGCTGAACAAATATAATTTAGTCAGATGCATGCAAAAAATACACCACATAGATTTATTTTGCACTATGTAGAACCACAAAGGTACTAACAAAATTTATTATAGAGATTATATTCTTGTTTCTAGCTAGTTTCAGATGACAAAATCATGTATTGATACAAAATATACACAACTCATATGTCAAGAAAATAGGAAAAGAATGACAGTCACGATCATCAAAAGGCTACGTATGAAGGCAAATGTGTTGAGAAATAACAAGGTGATTTAAGAACTTTATTGGATGAAAAGAAGAAGGCTGATATGGTGTAATCTACTGTTAATGGTGGTGATCATATGGATGAGAAGATGAATGTAGGAGGAACGGGCTAGCAATCATCAAAACTCAATGTCGCAATTGTTTGAGTTGCTGAAGTTCGAGTGGAGCATGGGGTTTCTTAGGGTACACCAGCTTATCGAGTTGTTGTTACAGGTGTTAAGGAAGCTGTTAAAAATATGCCTAATGCAGTTGTAGTTCAAATTGAAACTGGAAAAATTATTGAAAAGAAAAGAAATGGTGAAAATATTGTGCAGAGGAGTACGAATCAACAAAAAACTTATGATAAATCTAAAGCTCCTAGGGATATTCCTGCAACTAGTGCTTTGGCGAGCAGGTGAATACTACTAATGTTGCTTGCCTGCTTCGGATGTCGATCAATCAATTACACTTACAAAAAATGAATGTTGAAGCTGAGCAACTAGGCAACCATAGGGATACATAAGCAAATGTGCAGGCTGGAAATTTGTTGCAACAGGAAAAGAAAAAAACTGGACATAAAAGTGTTCAAGTGGCTGAACATTCCAGTATCATTTCGGCTGGGAAGATTTGTGCATCTACATCTAGCTTGAATGCCTATAAATTGAGCAACAATGAGGAGAAAAACATGGAGGAAGGATGGACTACAGTAGCTTGCAAAAAGACTGCTGCAAATAAAAAACAATTGGTCTAGATAAGGTGTTAGCAATCCTACATTAAAAAAAGATTATGTTCCATGTTGTTCTCATATGATTTTTTTATTTTTTTCAAGTAAATGCAATTCTTAGTAGGAAAAAGAGACAAAAAAATGATCTGTGACTACCGGGTGTTATGAATCCTACGTTAAGAGAAGGACAAGAAACTCCTTACATGAAAAGTGCTCGAGTGAAGAGAACTGGTTACTGGGTAGATGCTAGAACTAGTTGATGTCAAAGCACGATAAAATAGCGTGAAAGTTCAGCAACGAGTAGAGTTTTGCAACACTTCACCTTGAAGAAATTGAAAACCACGCAGATCTTAAAACACCTAAATTCGATTTTAATAACCAAATATCACCAAAATTTGTATTAATCAAGAGTTCAACACAAAAGAAACTCCCAAATCAGAACTGGTACATATTCACTGTTTGTTCTTACCTTTTACAATCAAAAGGAAGTATTTAAACAACAAATACCTAGACTTTTAGGTGCAGCTAAGCATAAATCTTTACTTTCTACTCCAAGATTTCATTTTCCATCTTAAAGTCTTTACCTTTTAACTTGGTATGCAAAGAAATGGCAAATCTTTTTCTTTTCCTTTTTCCTCTTCTTTTCAGTGATCTATGCAACTTTAATATCACTATCTGTTAAATCAAAAATTATTCCATAAGTATATTCAAACGGAATTGTCAAGACCCCAAATCCAGGCCTGTCGTGATGGCGCCTATCATAAAACTAGGCCAGCCAGAACTTCACTCAAATCATAATAAACTCCCATTTACCTCTTTACTATATTGATTTCCCATAAAATTTTCCTTTAAACAATTATTAAAACAGTCAAAACTATACTGAATAATAAATACAACCCCCGAGAACCCGGAGTCACTGGTCATGAGCATCTACATAAATATACAACTCAACGAAAATAAATTCTATAATATTAAACAAGAGAGGGAGCAGGACTACGGACGCATGCAACCACCTTGCAAACCTCTGAGGATCTCTAGAACAGATAGACAACTCACCCTGCCCTAACACCTGAATCTGCACACAAGGTGCATGGAGTAATGTGAGTACGCCAACTAAGTAGTAATGAAAATAAATCAGGTCAGAGCAGCAAGAAACACATAAAATAAATGTCATCAACTCACAATGTACACAGCCTTACTTTCCAGTAGGCATAACATAGATATACGAAATCATCATGTTTTAAAAATCATCTTCATAAAAATTCCTTTAAAGAATGCATATTTTTAACAACTTTAAAACAAAGGATTTGGTATGCAAATGAATGCAGAGAAATCATAGTAGCCCCTCGGGCAAAACATGTTTCATAATCATCCCCTCGGGCATGCCTCAGAATCCCTCAGCACCTCACAATCACTCAACACCTCACAGTCACTCAAGCCTCTCAATCACTCGTCACTCATACTCGGTGCGCTCACTATGGGTGTGTACAGACTCCGGAGGGGCTCCTTCAGCCCAAGCGCTAATATCACTCAGCACCTCACCATCACTCTTGGCCCTCGGCCAAACTTAGTGGAACCACTCGAAAAGCCCCTCGGGCGAATTAGTAAAACAGGGTACTCGACCCGAAAACATCATTTTTAATGCTCATGTAGTGTAAATCAGACTGAGTTTCAAATAAAATAATATGCACAATGATGCTGAGTAAAATTATTAACAGGTAGTGAGGAAAACAGCAGTAAAACGCCCTCAAAGGGTCTAAACAGATCGGCATGAGGCCCCAAACACGGCTTATAACCCAAATATTTCACAAACCTTTAGAACATAATTTAACATAAGGTTTTGAGTAAATATGCAACTCATTAGTCGCCGCGGAGAGGACCTAGTCCAATCCAAAAATCAGTACGCGCCATATACTCGTCATCCGACATGTGCGCCATTCGAAATTCAGTGAGAAAATAATGCAGTCCGGGGTTCCATACCCTCAGGACAAGATTTATAACCATTACTTACCTCTACCGGGCCACAACGCTAGTCCGCTATGCTCATGCCCCTCAAATTGGCTCCCGATTGCTCCGAATCTAGCCAAAACCAGTTCAACATCATCAATATATACTCAAGGAACACAACCTAATCGAAAACTATCAAATTATACAAGAATCTAGAAATTCGGCCAAACCCAAGCCCCGGGCTCACATGTTGGAATTCAATAATTTTTAAATCCTTAGAATCTTCATCCTCCCACGATTCTATGCATACCAAGAACACTAAAATCGGACCACAATTGCCCACTCAAATCCTCAAAAGAAAAATAAATTTTTCATGGACCCTTCTTCCCCAACTTTGGTTCAATTCCAGAAATTTTATGGTTTAATCACTTAAGAATTGACATAGAAACGTGTTATGAAGTTGAAATTCTTACCTCCAGATGATTTCCCTTGATTCCCCTTCAATTCTCTTTCAAAAGCTCTCAAGTCTGGATGCAAAAATGGAGAAAATAACAACCAAATTCTCACTTCCGGCCTTTTAAATATTCTGCCCAGCTAAAATAATTCCTTCACTGCGATCGCAACCTTTGGCACGCAATCACGAAGAACAAACTTGCTGCCCCATCAATTTACCTTACGCGATCGCAGAAAACCTTACGTGATCGAGATTCAGCAAGAATTAAACCCACGCGATCGCAAACCATTCCACGCGATCGCGAACAACAAAGCTCAACTCACCCACGCGCCGCCTTTAACTCTACGCGATCGCAAGCAAGACCACGCGATCTCACTAACCAAACACTCATACTCACGCGACCGCAAGCCATTCCACGCGATCGCGATTAACAAAAATCCTGCCACACCAATTAACCCTACACGATCGCAAACATCCTCACGCGATTGCGTAGAAGGAAACCAGAACCTTACACCAGCAGCAATCTGCCCAGAATTCAAGCCAAAAGTTGGTCGGTTAACCATCCGAAACACACCCGAGGCCCATGGAACCTCAACCAAATATACCAACATATCCCATAACATCATTCAAACTTATTCGAGCCTTTGAAACACCAAAAAAAAAACGCAACAACACCAAAAATCGCATCAAATTCAAGCCTATGAACTTTGAAACTTCCAATTTTCACCAACTACGCCGAAACCAACCAAAACACCTCCGATTGACCTGAAATTTTGCAGACATATCCAAAATAACATTATGAACCTGTTCCAACTTACAGAATTCCATTCTGACCTCGATAGCCTATTTTCCACTGCCGACCGGAAATCATCAAAAACTAACGTTCGCCAATTCAAGCCTAATTCTACACCGGGCATCACAACAATATTTTGAACACACTCCTAAGTCCAAAATCACCTAACGAAGCTATCCGAGCCCTAAAATCTGTATTCCGGGGTCGTTCACCAGTAAGTCAACTCTCAGTTGACTTTCTCAACTGTTTAGGCTACCTTGAGAGACTAATTGCGTCAATGCTCACCATGACCACTATGAACCCGAACCAACCGATCCAACACACACAAATGAAGCTGAACCACATAAAATGAAGCAGAAACGGGGGAAACGGGGCTAAATTCTCGAAACGACCAGCCGGGTCGTTACAGGAACCCAAATCAAGCCCCCTTTTAAAAAAAAAAAGAAAAACATGAAGAGAAACATTTATAACATCCCAAAAGAGAAACATTAAATAAAATCCAATTACAACAAGAGAAAAAGAAAAATATTACAAGAAGACAAGAACAAAAAAAGGAAATTACTTTACAAAAACAACAAACATATACAGTTATAAACTCAAAATTCTTCAAAATCAGAAATAAACTAAAAAATATTCAATTTTTGACACAGAAATCTCAACCCAAAAAGGGAAGAAAGAAAGAAAAAAATAGGAAGCTACTTTACAAAAACAAACACGTTTAAACTAGTCAAAACCCTTCAAAATTAGAAATGAAACTACAAAAAGACTCCAAATTAACACAACAATGCAACCCAACAAAAGAAAACTATTTCACAAAAACAAACAAGTATTAAACTAAAAAACCTTCAAAATGAAAGAAAACTACAAAAAGATTCAATTTTTAAGACAAAAAATGCAATCCGCCAAAAAAAATCAAGAATGCTGAAAACTCACCGATTATCTGTGAAGAAAATTATAGGACTATTGAAAGTAAGCACAAATCATGAGGGGGTTCTTCTTTAGTGTTTTGTTGGGGCGGGGGAGAGGGGGTGTTTAAAGAAAGGAAGAGAAGAGCAAGCTGCAGTGCAGACTATGAGTCCACATGCACAAAAGCTTGATTTATTTTACATCTACCAAAACCCTACAAATTTTAATGTAGAAAAATTTCTAATAAACAAAGAAAGAAGCATAGACAAACCAGTATTTTAGAAAATAGTTGATGTAGCAACGTGATGCGAGGCTAGAATTCATAGTTTAACATGTTATATGCCTTACATTTTATGTGAGTTAAT
>ML361107.1:0-14661 GCA_005239505.1 Nicotiana paniculata | reverse complement strand
CTGAACTACCTGGATCAATCAACACTCTTTTAATGTTAGTTTCATGAATGAGTAAGGATATTATCAGAGCATCGTTGTGGGTGAGCATTAGTCTGCCGAAATCTGCATCATCAAAGGTTATATAATCTACGTCTGGATTTTCTCGAACCCTCTTTCTGTGTGTAACTGTGACCTTCAAGGCTAATTTGCAAACTATTCCATTTACTTCCTCTCCTCCATGTATCACGTTGACGGTTCTTTTTGGAGATGGAGGCTTTGGGGGCTCCTGCCTGTTCTTCATGTATGCATGCTTACCTTTATCACTAAACAATTCTGTTAAATAGCCCTGTTTCAATAATTGTTCTATTTCACCTTGTAAAAACCTGCAATCTGCAGTCTTATGTCCATGATCATTATGGAATTCACACCAGAAATATGGATTCCTTTTAGTTGGGTTTGACCATATTTCTTTGGGCCATCGAACCTTATCACCCATATTTCTTAATATTGAAACAAGTTCAGGGGTACTTACATTAAATGTGTGATCCCCAATTAGTGCATTACCTCTAGGTCGTTCATCTCGATCCTTTCTGGATCTAGATGAGGACGAGCCCGCATCTCTGCTTGGTGGTCTATAGTCTGACCTGGTGTTTTCGAACCTAGGACGAGTTTCACATCCCGATGGTCCCAAGTAAGGATCGTACCTGTTTTTACCTGATCTCCTGTCTGATTCGGAACGTCTGGATCTGGTATGATCTTCATCTTTCGAACGAGCAATGGTATCTTCTTTTATTCGAAGTTTAGTACTGTACTTGTTATAAACATCGTTCCAAATTGTAGCTGGGAATTCTCTCAAGATTTCTTTGAGTCTCCTCGTGGCTTCTGAGCTTTTGTCATTTAGATTACTTGCAAATGCCATAGCTGCCCAATTATCAGGCACCCTTGGTAGTTGCATTCTTTCTTGTTGGAACCTATCTACAAATTCACGGAGTAGTTCCGTGTCTCCTTGCTTTATTTTTAAATATGTCCTCCATTCTTTTCTCGACTCTTTGCACACCCGAGTGTGCTTTTATGAAAAAATCTGCAAGCTCAGCAAAAGAATCGATAAAATTTTCAGGGAGAAGAGAATACCAGGTTAGGGCTCCTTTGGTAAGCATTTCTCCGAATTTTTTGACAAGGACTGATTCAATTTCTTGTTTTGTTAAGTCGCTGCCCTTTACTCCAGTGGTAAAAGTAGTCACGTGGTCACGTGGGTCAGTTGTTCCGTCAAACTTAGGAACGTCAGACATTTTAAACTTCTTGGGTATAGTCAAGGGTGTTGCGCTTGGTTTCCAAGGTTGTTGAGAATATCTATCAACATCAATACCTTTGATAACAGGCGGTACTCCAGGAATTTGCTTGATTCGATCATTTTGTTCCTTCAACTGTTTCTGCAAGGTTAGTAGTAGATTTTGTAATTCAGAGTTATTAGTCATATCTGGTCTCTCTTCGAGAGATTTGTTAGGAGTGTCATCCCTTGCTGAGTTTACCAACCCAGACTGAGGATTTTCCACGATAATAGTGTTATTGGGAGGTGGTGCACTGATGCAGGTGATGGTGCTGGTAATCCCCTTGCAAATTCTTGCAAAGCTTGGCCCACATACTTTGCAATCATTTGTTTTACCAGATCTTGTTCTACCGTTTGATCATTATTATCATTGTTGTTATTGGATCTTTCTGGGGATTGTTCCCTTGAACCATGTGGGGTTCATAAAGGTGATAGAACCAGGTTTCCATTTCTCTGCTGGTTGTTGTCATTGGAGTTCGACATAGTTTAGAGGATATCTCTTGAAAAGCAAACAAAGATTATCAGACTTCCCGGTAACGGAACCAATTTGTTTAACCAAAGAATTAGATCCTTTGACCAAAGCTATTTTTAGGATGAACACAGGTTTCTGATAATCCAGGAAATAATAATAAATAAAAAGGAGTAAGTAAATAGACAATTAATATGATGCACAAAAAAGTAAAATTTATTGTATTCGTAGTTCTGATGCCCTTACAAGTTATATTTTATTCCCTTATATAGGGAATTTCTTAATACAACGTCTACCTCTTACAATGGTCGCTCATTAATGACTAATTATTACATTAATCAGACGTACATAGAATGACCGTAATTGTTGCATGAAGGTTGTGTAACGAGTGAGTCATTAATTGAGGGTCTCTGAATCTGCCCGTAGCTTTGTCCGGATTCATTCTGACCGTGTCTCTTCCTTGTCTCAATCAGGTTGAGTTTCTCGTAGCTGATTACTCCGTAGGTTTATTGAGTCGTGTGTCTTTGCTTCGCACCTCTTTATATAATCATGTCCAGCTGTCATGTTTTCCTTGGTCCACGTAGCCCGCTGAGTCATCAAGAATTATCATACGTGTGAAACTCTTTTTTACCAATAGCTCCATGTCCTCTCTATCCTGACCTCGCTCTTCCTCTCTCTCATGGCCCCACCGGTCCTCTCTCTCCTGATCCCACACGTCGTCTACTCGGTGAGAGATCCCTACCACCTGCTGAAATGAAACATCCGACTATAACTCTCGAGCCATGTTGAACCTAATATCATGCTTGAGCCCCTCAATGAATCTATGGACACACTCTCTAACTGTAGTAACTAAAGCAGGTTCATGTCTGGCCAACTCACTGAATATGACGGCATACTCTGATACTGATATAGTTCCCTGGCGCAGCTGCTCAAACTCCACACGCCATGCATCTCGAAGGGATTGAGGTACAAACTCTCTTAGGAACGTCTCTGAAAACTGAGCCCATGTGAGTGAAGCTGATTCGGCCGGATTACCCAACTTGTATACTCGCCACCACTAATAAGCCGCTCCTCTGAGCTAAAACATAACAAAAGAAACCCCACTCGTCTCCACAATACCCATAGTGCGAAGAATGCAGTGACAATCCACTGAAGGTTGGTACTTCTTGTACCTCTCAAGTCTAAGTTGTTCTTCCTCATATGCTGCTGCCCTAACCACGGGCTGAACTGGAACCACAGGCTGTGTCGCCATGACACCTGGAACCTGACCAACATGACCTCGCTACTCTGGAGTGTGGGCGGCGGGAGTCTGAGATCCTCCCCCAGTCTGTGAAGTAGTTGGTGCACCCGGAACCTGAGTCAATGTACCAAACATACTTGGGAACTGTGGTAAGGTCTCCTGAAGTCTGGGGGTAACAGCAGACGCCTTCGGTATAGGCCCCCAAACTGGAACTATTGGCGCCTCCTCAATTGCTGCTCTGGTAGTTGCCGTAGCTGTGACACGTGCTCCTCGTCGACCTCTGCCTTTGCCCCTAGTGACATCTGCTCTGGGGGTAGCGTCATCAGGAACTGCAGCTCGTGTCCTCACCATCTTTGAGAGAATGGAACGATAAAAGTTCAAATATCGAGACCAATGAACTCGCACGATAGGAACGAAGGAAAGTGAAACTTTCCTAATAGTTCCATAGCCTCTCCAAGATAAGTACCGAAGTCTCCGTACCGATCTACAAGACTCTACTAAACTCTCTTATGACTCTGTAGCACCTATGAACCTAGAGCTCTCATACCAACTTGTCATGACCCAATTTTCCCTCAGTCGGGTATCGTGATGGTACTTAGTCTTAGGGACTAGGTAAGCCTAACATTTACTGAATAACATCAATAGTTAAATAATATCTAACAATTTTGAAATAGAAATCTCTATAAAATTTACTACTTCCCAAAACCGGTAGTACAAGTCATAAGCTCTAGAAAATTTGCTAAAATTTTCTAAATACAACTGTTCAGAAATAAGTAAAGACAGTGTATGAACAAAATATGATGTGACTCCGAAGCCTGCAAATGCTGCAACAGGTTTACCTTGAGTCTCCACAACAGCAATCCGTGCTGCTAGCTAATGATCAACCGACTATGCAATACCTAGATTTGCACAAAAATGTGCAGGAGTGTAGTATGAGTACACCATAACGGTACCCAGCAAGTATCAAGCCTAACCTCAGTGGAGTAGTGACGAGGAACAGTCAAGACACCTACTGGACTATATTACCTGAACAAGTATAAGTATAAAAACAATAGAGTATGATATCTACGCACAGACTACGCGATGTGCAAACAATTCAATAGTTACAATAAGAAAGGAAGACAATAATCACCAGTGGAATACCCAAATAATGACACAAGAGGATGAACGAAAAATAACCCAAATTCCGAGATCACATATACAGTAAAGACAAGTAATAACTCAACAACAACGACCATTTTCACATTAGGTTTTAGTCAATAAACTCCACGAGGTACCAAACCTCGGGCTAATCACAAGCCACAGGTCCTAATACCTGAACCCTAACTTTTGGCATCCGGTGCCCTCATCTCAACTAATAACTGTACGGATGACTCACGTTCCAAATAGAATCATTCTCATATAGAAGGCAAGTACAAAAAGGGTATCTATACTCAACAATAATAAAGAAGCCCCTTAATCTGATAAGAGTGCTTAGCTACGTGTATGCTTGTGCAAGTGTAACGACCCGACCGGTCGTTCCGAGAGTTTAGCCCTGTTTCCCCTGTTTTTGCTTCATTTTATGTGGTTCAGCTTCATTTATGTGTGTTGGGTTAGTTGGTTCGGGTTCAGAGTGGTCATGATGAGAATTGAGGCATTTGGTCTCTCAAGGTAGCCTAATAGTTGAGAAAGTCAACTGAGATTTGACTTATTGGTGAACGACCTTGAAATGCGGATTTTATGGCTCGGATGGTTTCGTTATGAAGTTTTGATGTCCGGTGTAGAATTAGGCTTGAATTGGCAAAAGTTAGTTTTTGGCGATTTTCGATCGGTAGTGGAAAATAGGCTATCGGGGTCAGAATGGAATTCCAGAAGTTGGAGCACGTTTGTAATGTCATTTTGGATATGTCTGCAAAAGTTTAGGTCAATCGGAGGTGGTTCAGTTGGTTTCGGCGTAGTTGGCGAAATTTGGAAGTTTCAAAGTTCATAGGCTTCAATTTGATGTGATTTTGGTGTTGTTGCATTGTTGTTGGTGTTTTGAAGGCTCGAATAAGTTTGAATGATGTTATAGGATATGTTGGTATGTTTGGTTGAGGTCTCGAGGGCCTCGGGTGTGTTTCGGGTGGTTAACGGACCAACTCTTGGCTTGAAAACTAGGCAGATTTTTGCTGGTGTGAGGTTCTGGTTTCCTTCCACGTGATCGCGGGAGGATGTTTGCGATCGTGTAGAGTAAAAGAGTGGGGCAGGAATTTTTTTCTATGCGATCGCGTGGTTAGGATTGCGATCGCATAGGTTGGTCAGGTAAGGCAATGCGATCGCGTAGGTGTTTATGCGATCGCGAAGAGGATTCTGAGGTGCGTGTGTGGGGTGGAGAGTTGTTCTATGCGATCACGTGTATTGGTCTGTGATCGCATTGGTTGGCTTGTCTGTGCATCGCGATCGCGTGCCAAGAGTCGCGATCGCACTGAAGAAAATTTAATGGCTGGGCAGAATGTTTTAAAAGGCCATTTGTGCGAGAATAGTTCATTTTTCCACCATTGTTGAACGAGTTGGGAGCACTTTTGAGAGGGTTTGAATAGGAAATTGAAGGGAATCTCTTGGAGGTAAGGTTTTGAACTTCATAACTCGTTTATATGTCGTTTTTAAGTAATTAAATCATAAATTGCTGGAATTAAACCTAAAATTGGGGAAGAAGGGTGCATGAGAATTGTATTTGTTTCTTTTGAGGATTTGAGTGGGCAATTTTGGTCCGATTTTAGTGTTATTGGTATGTATAGAATCATGGGAGGACGAGGATTCTAATAATGCAAATTTTATCAAATTCTGAGATGTGGGCCCGGGGCTCGGGTTTGGCCGAATTTCGAGATTCTTGTATAATTTGATAGTTTTCGATTGGGTTGTGATCCTTTGATATATATTGATGATGTTAAACTGGTTTTGGCTAGATTCGGAGCATTCGGGAGCCAATTTGAGGGGCAAGAGCATAGCGGACTAGTGTTGTGGCCCGGTGGAGGTAAGTAATGGTTATAAATCTTGTCCTGAGGGTATGAAACCCCGGACTACATATTTCTCACTGATTTTAGAATGGCGCACATGTCGGATGACGAGTATGTGGCACGTACTGATTTTTGGATTGGACTAGGTCCTCTCTGCGGCAACTATTGAGTTGCATATTTTACTCCAAACCTTATGTTAAATTATGTTCTAAAGATTGTTGAAATATTTCGGCTATAAGCCGTGTTTGGGGCCTCGTGCCGATCTGTTTAGACTCCTTGGGGGCTTTTTACTGATGTTTTCCTCACTATGTATTGATGATTTCACTCTGCCACATTGTGCTTACTGTTTTTGAAACTCAGCCTGAATTACACTACTTTGAGATTTAAAAATGATGTTTTGGGTCGAGCACCTTGTTTTACTAATTCGCCCGAGGGGCCTTTTGAGTGGTTCTGCTGAGTGAGGCCAAGGGCCTGATTATGAGTGATTATGAGGTGCTGAGTGATATTAGCGCTTGGGCTGAAGGAGCCCCTACGGAGTCTGTACACACCCCAGTGAGTGCATAGAGTGCCGAGTGCCGAGTGACGAGTGATTGGGAGGCATGAGTGAATGTGAGGTGCTGAGTGATGGTGAGGTGCTGAGTGACTGTGAGGCATGCCCGAGGGGCTGATTATGATACATGTTTTGCCCGAGGGGCTACTTATGATTTTACTACTTTCACTCTGAGCTTATGAAATATGTTTTGCCCGAGGGGCCTCTATATGATTCATTTCATGTTGATACTAAATCTTTCGATTTGAAGTTGGTTAAAATATACATTCTTCAAAGGATTTTTCTGAAGTTGGTTTTAAGGCATGATGCTATGTTATACTGTTGGAAAGAAAGGCTGTGCATCTTGTGATTTGATGACATTGATTTTATGTGTTTCTTGCTGCTCAGACCTGATTTATTTTCATTACTACTGAGTTGGTGTACTCACATTACTCCCTGCACCTTGTGTGCAGATTCAGGTGTTAGGGCATGGTGAGATGTCTATCTGTTCCAGAGATTCTCGAAGGTTTGCGAGGTAGCTGCATGCGTCCGCAGTCCTGTTCCTTCTCCTGCTTACTATCATAGAATTTATTTTTTGTTGAGTTGTATATTTTATGTAGATGCTCATGACCAGTGACTCCGGGTTCTCGGGGGTTGTATTTAATACTCAATATAGCTTTAACTGTTTTATAAATGTTTAAAGGAAACCTTTATGGGTTATCAATATAGTAAAGATGTGAATGGAAACTTATTATGCTTTGAGTGTAGTTTTGGCTGGCCTAGTTCCACGATAGGCGCCATCACGACTGACCTAGATTTGGGGTCGTGACAGCAAGTGTCCTAACATAGTTCAAATCAGCTAGTAACCATAAGAAAAGGAACACACAACACGTAAAATGTTTTCTCACAACTTTCACAAGAATAAGCTCACACAAGTAAATGTACCACTACACAATATCAACAACAAGAATGCCCCCACGCCAACACAAGTCATCACAGATCAATCCCTGACACAACCCACCTTGTCTCTCCACGTGTGCAATACTAAAGTAAATGCCCGCCTTGTCTCGCCACACGTGCATAATCATGTTCCCACCTTGTCTCGCCACATGCACTACCCACACGCACACACACACACACACACACACACACATATATATATATATATATATATATATATATATATATATATATATATATATATATATATATATCCCACTTTGTCACACCGCATGTGCAATATCAATAGTAACCATCGCTTGGCAGAAACCTCGTGCAATCCCCATATCAACAACCGCACGACAGAAACCTCGTGCATTATAATAACCATAACCGCATGGCAGAAACCTCGTGCATCACCACCACACGTTCAACAACAATAATGACAATAATACAAAGTACGGTAAGTAAATCAACTCAAGAACCTTCGATCACAAGAAAAGGTAAAAACTAGTTCACAAGGAATAACCACAATAAGGAATACTAGGCATAATAAGAACATCTCAACAAGGAAGAAAATAACATGTAACAATAGTCCAACAATGTACGTCTCAACAACAAGAAACTAACACGAGTCCAACAATTCCAAATAAGGGCAAGTCCACTAAGGCATAGAACCTCTAAGCTTCTTTTAACTTTGAACAATTACAGGAGAGATACAACCAATTCAACTAAGGTACGCAGCGAGAAGATCACCATAACCTCAATTAAGGGAGAACATTTACAAAAAGGGATAACTACGACTTCAAATAGAGATAAGCAGTTAGGGGGAAGGCAACATGGAAATGGAAGAGATAACAGTTCTCAATTAAGGCACATATGAATCAAATATCAATAAGAGTGGATCATAAAGTAATTAATTCTAACCAAGCAGGTAAAGGTGAAACTAGTAATTAAGAAACGTAATCATACAAGTACAACTACATATTTAATGAATACAAGAACCTAGGAACCCTAAAATGCCAATTTCCACAACATAATTCCGAGCACGTACTCGTCACCTCACATACACGGACTACAATAAACATAGAAGACTCAATTCCTAAGAGGTAGTTCCCCCACACAAAATTAGGCAACATACTTACCTCAAAGAAGACAAACAGGTACTCTAAAATGAACTTCTCGGGTGAATAGACCTCCGGACGACTCAAATCTAACCAAAAATAACTTCAAAGCACAAATAAAACTTATAAAGAAACTATTCCGGATCATAAAGTCTCAATCTTTATAAAAATCTAAAAATCGATCCCAAAAAGTCGACCATCGGGACCGCACCTCAGAACTCGACAAATTTCATGAAACCCGAACCCCCATTCCAATACGAGTTAAACCATACTAAAATTATCAAATTCCGATACCATTTCGTCCCTCAAATAATGATTTTTCATTTTGAAAACTTTCTTAAAAAACCAACATTTTCCTAAACTCAAAACACAAATTAAATGATAGAAAGGAAGATAAAATCAATGAATATATTGAATACTAGGTGAAGAACACTTACTCAATCGATTTGCTTGAAAAACTCAAAAAGAAGCTCCCAAAACCGAAGTCCAAAACTCAGAATATGAAGAAAATATCCAAACCTTCGATTTAAAGGATTCTGCCAGGACTTCCGCATCCGTGGACAAGAAACCGCACCTGCACCACATTTGCGAGAAAGAGTCGACATTTGCGAACTCACCTAACTAGGCCAGGGACCGCATCTGCGGGTTTATAGCCGCACTAGCGGCACCGCAGAAGCCAAAGGGAAGCTACATAAGTAAGATTCATCGCAGGTGCAGTAACTGGACCGCAACAGCGGCCTTCACACCTGCGTGCCAGCCTCCGCAGAAGAGAGTAATATCATAGGCCTTCTTGACCGCAGAAGCGGCCAGGCTCACGCAGAAGCGGAGCTGCACCTGCGCTCTAAAGTGTCGCATGTGCGAAACACCAGAAGCAAACCTACTCAAAACTATGAAAAACATCCAAAACTCGACTGGAACACGCATGGGGCTCCGGGGACCCCGTCCAAGCATACCAACAAGTTCTATAACCTAACACGGACTTTCTCGGGGCCTCAAATCACATCAAACAATGACGAAACTACGAATCGCACCATGAATCGAACTTATGAACTTCCAATTCTTCCAACTTCTAAAACTCGTGCCGAAACCTATCAAACCAACCCAGAATGACGTCTAATTTTGCAAAAAAGTCCTAAATAGCATAACGGACATGTTCCAACTCTCGGAATGACATTCCAAAACCGATATCACCAAAGTCAACTATTGGTCAACTACTCCATTTTCCACACTTACTTTCGCCGAGATGCTTCAAATCACCCTACAGACCTCCAAAACCAAATCCAGACGCACGCCTAAGTCCAAAATCACCACACAAAGCTTCTCAAGATCAAATGCCGCCAAATGGAACTTAAATTATCAAAACAACCGGGCGGGTTGTTACAACACTTCATAACCACACTCACGACTTACGCGCCAAATAGAGCCATTGTCACATAGAAGGCAAGTAAACAAGGGGGGTGCATCTATACTCAACAATATCAGGAAATCTCTTAACCGATAAGAGTACTCAACTACGTGTATGCTTGTGCAAGTGTCCTAACATAGTTCATGCCAGCTAGTAAGCATAGGAAAAGAAATGGACATCACGTAGAATGTTTCTCACAACTTTCCACAAGATAAATCTCATACAGGTTAGTGTACCATTACACAAATATCAGCAACAAGAATGCCCCTAGGCTATAATAAGTCATCACAAATCAATCCCTAACATGAAATAGTAAAGTGAATGCCCGCCTTGTCTCGCCACACGTGCATAACAATATTCCCATCTTGTCTCCCACATGCGCAACACACACACACACACACACACACACACACACACACACACACACACACATACACATATATATATATATATATATATATATATATATATATATATCCCGCCCTATCACGCCAGATGTGAAAATATCAATAGTAATAATATCACGACAGAGACCTCGTGCATCACAATAACAACTACCGCACAACAGAAACCTCGTACATCACCACAACAAGTACAACAACAACAATGACAATAATACAAGAGTACGACAAATAAGTCAACTTAGAATTTCCAGAACTCAAAGGAACGGAGGAACTAATTCACAAGGAGTAGCCACAATAGAGAATGCTAGTCATAACATGAATAGCTCAGCAAGAATGGAAACACTATGTATCAATGGTCCATAATATACAGTTCAACAACGAGGGAGCTAACACAAGTCGAATAAATTCTAAATAAGGACAAGTCAACTAAATTATAGGATTTCTAACTTCTTTTTAAGGTTGAGCAATTAGGAAAGAGATACAACAAATTAAATAAGGATAAGCAACAGAAAGATAATCCTAACCTCAGTTAAGGGTGAACAATACTAAAATTATGATACCAATTCGTTCACAAAACCCGAGCACCCATTCCGATACGAGTTCAACCATACTAAAATTATCAAATTTTGATACTAGTTCGTCCCTCAAATCATGATTTATCATTTGAAAAATTTTCTTCAAAAAATACCATTTTTCTCAACTCAAAATACAAATTAAATGATAAAAAATAAAGATAAAATCATGAAATATAATAAATTCTTGGTGAAGAACACTTACCCAAATAATTTTCTTGAAAAACCCACAAAGAAACTCCCAAAACCGAGGTCTAAAACTCAAATATGGAGAAAATGGAAAAACCCTCGCCTTATATGATTCTGCCCAGTACTTTCGCATTTGTGGACAAGGAAGCGCATCTGCGCTACCGCATTTGCGAGAAACTTTCGCATATGCGAAATTAACTTACCATGCCCAGGTCCGCATTTGCGGACAACATAGCCGCACCAGCGGCGCTGCAGAAGCGATGACAGGAGCACAGAATCAGACTCCTTCGCAGATGCGATCACTCAATCATAGAAGCGGTCTTCGCACTTGCCTGCCAGCATCCGGAGAAGCGGGCTAGCTCCCAAACCTCAATGATCGAAAAAGTGACCAGGCTCACGCAAAAGCAAGCGGAGCCGCGCTTTCACCCCAAGATGTCACAGGTGCGAGACACCAGAACCAGACCTGAACACAAGCATGAAAATCATTCGAAGCTCGTCCAAAACACACTCGGGGTCCTGGGGACCCCGTTCAAACAGACCAACAAGTTCCATAACCTAACATGGACCTGCTCGAGGTCTCAAATCACATCAAACAATTCCAAAACTACAAATGGCACCATGATCAGACTTATGAACTTTCCAATCTTCTAACTTCTAAAACTCGTGCCGAAACCTATCAAATCAACCCGGAATGACGTCAAATTTTGCAGGCAAGTCCCAAATAACATAACGGAGATGTTCCAACTCCTCGAATGGCATTTCGACCCTGTTATCACCAAAGTCAACTCTTGGTCAAACCCTTCAACATTAAAAACTTCAACCTTTTCAACTTTCGCCGAAATATTCCAAAGTTACCCTACGGACCTCCAAATCCAATTTCGGACGCACGTCTAAGTGAAAAATCACTATACGAAGCTGCTCAAGACCTTATGCCGCCGAACAAGACTTAAATTCTCAAAACGACCTACCAGGTCGTTACAAATTTGTGTTTGCTTTGGCGTAAAATTTATAATGGTATTAGACCCATGTTTTCTATTTAAGTTACATCCATGCTTCAGTTTGTTCAAATGTATGACCTAATTGCAAAGAAAAAAAAATAGTTTGTCACATTATATATATATTAAAAAGTGAATACAAATTTTTACGACAAATGTTATAAAATTTTGAAAAAGATAAACTTAACAAACACCAATAGTTGGTATGTAGTTAAAAAAAATTATAGTTTGAATGAAACTACTAGGATATGATTATGTCTTAGTACGTATCACCACAAGTGTTACCACAAGTTGGCATTGCTTATCCAAATTTTGCTCTTGTGTTAATTTTTACCGTTTGCTGTTAAAAATAATTAAAATAATATGAATGCACCAAAATTAAGTGATGCCAATAAGATGATATCAGAATGTGAATCAATGTTTGAACCAGTATTTTAAAAGGCGTGGGCTGGCGTTTTACATATACCTCAGCGAGGCGTAAGCCCCGAGGCACGATACATAAGCCCCATGGATATTTAATTTATAATATTTATAAATAGAATAATTAAAGTAAATATCTATAAATAGGTAAAATTGCATACAAATTGAAGAAAATTATATATATATGAAAAAAATATCTATAGATTTTCTCCATCNAAATTTCCTTCTTGTTCTTTCTTTCGAATGGATGGAAAGGCCGGTCCATGTATGAAAATAGAGTAAGAATACTCTAAGAAAGTTAGCTTGTTGTAGTACGAATGTTTTCTGAGTTTTAACAGTTGGGTTGATTGTAGTACAAAATTTTTTTGAGTTGTGTAGCTTGGCAAGCCGTCCCTTATGGGTTGTTGAAGCCAGCCCCTTTGGTAGGAAAACTGTTGCGACTACAAGCAAATTAACTGTTAGTGTAGCTTGGCAATAGCCAGCCCTTTTGTAGGAAAACTTTCGTATCTATGATATAGTTTGCTTTCTTGGAGTCTCTTGCTCTGTTCATCTTACTGTCACTTATTATGAGCTTAAAGTTTTCCCGCAACATGGAGGATCAATTCTCAAAAGCTGGATANTGAGTGAAATCGTCTCTTTTTGTTGTTGTTGAAAGAACTGGAAAAGTGAAGTTCCTGGCGGACAAATCTCATATTGTAAATTTGCCAATCTTAGATCCAAGGCTTTGATTAGTCCTGCATGCTGAGACGATGTCTGCTCCACCTTTTTCTCAATTTTTTCCACTTTGCTCAGTAACTTGTTTTGTGTATGGGCCACGTTTTTGATGGTGTTGCCAATATTATTGAGCACTTTGTTTTGGCAGATGGAATTTTCTGATTGCCAGTTCATTGTCGCCTCGATGTCACTTGTTGGGGGTTTTTCTCCAGAAGGTAATATTATGTTTTTCTTGGGGATTTTTGGAGCATGGCTGATACCTTCTTTTTCAAAAGGTTGGAGTGGAGGAAAATCTTGGGTATGGCTGGAACTTGAAGGGCTCATCATGAATATATGTGGGTGTGTGGATTTTTGGGTTGATGGAGTTTTAGGTTCAGGTGGCTTTTTGGATTCTGGGGCGATTTCACTATCTTCCCAACTTGGAGTGAATTTTTCTGGTAATTTGGCCATTCTTAGGGTTTGTAGCTGACAAGAAATTCATATTTACCTGGACATCTCAATGAACCAATTAAAGGGTCTTTATTTTCATATCTGGCTTGGAATTGCTTTTTAGTAGCTTTCCCCTTTTTCTTGGATTTTTGTTTGGGCTCGTTGAGGCCAAATCTTTCCCAGTGACGCTGGTGGTGTGCATCATATTCTCCAATTGGATCTTCCAAACAATCTTGGCAATCGCAATCGAGATCCCAAGGATNTTCCTGGACGGCTCAATGAACCAATTGAAGGATCTTTATTTTCATATCTGGCTCGGAATTGCTTTTCAGTAGCTTTTCCCTTTTTCTTGGATTTTTGTTTGGGCTTGTTGAGGCCAAATCTTTCCCAGTGACGCTGGTGGTGTTCATCATATTCTCCAATTGGATCTTCTAAACAATCTTGGCAATCGCAATCGAGATCCCAAGGGCAGTGTCCCGTAAAGGGGCATTTGTACCACCAAACTCTTTTGCCTTCTTTGTCGAAATGTTTACACCAGTCATGTTCTTCCATGATAGTTTGTATATTTCATAAAAGTTCTCTTTCAGGGTCAGGGTTAGGATATTTGTCTTTGGGTTGGATCATTTGGCAAGGAAAGATGGTTTTATTGGGTTTTTTGAGATGGGAATGGTCAAAACTTATGGAAACGGTTTTATCATTTCTTTTGGTAAAACTTGGCTCACCAAATTGTAGAGGTTCTTCTGGTTCCCTTAACTTTTCATAATTTGTGATCCAGGAATCGGGAAGAATTTTGACAAGCTCATCTCTAGAAATTTGTTTGGGTATCTGCGTGCACATGGTATTTCCTTTGGTAGCATCAATATTCAAGAGTAAAGCATTTTCTCTTCGGGGAAGGCATAGATCCATGGCATGATTTTGGACCCGCCACGCTATTTGGTGATGAAGAGTGGC
>ML361101.1:21230-34901 GCA_005239505.1 Nicotiana paniculata | reverse complement strand
CATAGCAATGTGGAGGATTCGGAGACTTAGGCGAGCTGCATCATCCGGAGGCGAACCGCAGCTGACAGAGTCTCCTTCGTACTGTATTTATTTCATTTTAAATTTCCTTTTCCAGTTGTATTTCGGACAGGCTTTGGAATGATTGTATAAATTCTTAGAAATTGCTCATGTACTTGTGACACCCGGTTCTGGGATGTGTTGGGATATATTTGCTTAAGTGTAACCTTTAAACCATTGTTTTTCTTAACGGGTTTTTATTTGGTTAATATGTAACAAAGTGAAAGAAAATGTTTTTCATAAATGTTAAACCGGGAATTTATTTCAATTAATTAATAATTTGGCTTGCCTAGCAATGATGTCCGGTGTCATCACGACCTTAGGGATTTTGGGTCGTGACATAGCCACTTTTAATTTTAATCTTAGCCTAATTAATCCGGACCCCTAACCCATTTAACTAGTGCAACTACCCAGCCCAATCCTCACAAAATACCCGGCCCAATCCCTCATTCGATCTGAGCCGTTAATTAATTAAAATCAACGGCCCAAATTAATCCCTTCCTAATATAAACCTAAAGACTACCCTTCCCCCCTCTCATTTCCCCCTCATTTTCCCCTCATTTCATTCTCTCTCACCTTCTCTCTGGTTCTCTCTAGGTTCTCTCTAGAAGATTCTCACCTTCCCCCTCCTCCGTTGAGCCCTGTCTCCCTTTTCGGGCCACCTCCCTTGCCGAAAATCATGAGGTCTCACCCCTCCTAGCCTATGTCTCTCCTCCCACGCCGACTTGACACTGTTTTGAGGACCTTAAGAGAACCTAGAGGGGTCGAACTCCCACTTATGGCCTTCCATGCCGTCTCCAGTCATCTATGGCCGTCCGAGTAAGATTTCTTCATTTTNGAAGTGACTCTTCATCTTCAAACTAGGGTTTTCAAACCTCTTTTCAAAAATGATTTCCCTTCAGATTTTAAGTATTATCTTATGATTTTCGTTATGTTTAAGCTTTATTTGAGCTTTTTCCCTTTGTGTCTGAGTTATTTCGTTAAAAAACCCAAAGTCTTGACTTTAATCTGTGGCTCTGAGTTTGTTTTCGATAATTTGTTTACCTGTTCTATTATGTTCACTATGTTCTCATGAATACTCTGTGATCTCGTGATTTTTACCCCATGTTCGCTTGTTAGGGTTTCCGGCTGCTATTATCCTTGCTTATTATGTGGTTCTACTCTATTTTTGTTCATCGATACCTCTGAATCTTTACTTCTCCTGCTTGTATTATGCTTATTCAGTAATTCATGTTATGCTCTATGTAAATCCCTAATTCCGTGTGATTTTACCCTATTTTAATTGCTAGGGTTTCTGATTCTCGCCCTTTATGTGTTGATTCCTAAATCAGTACTATTCCTATTTGAATCCCTAGTTTCCCTGAGATTGATTTCCTTTAATTGATTTCCTGTGATAATATCTTTACTAATTTCCAACCTTTAGTTTATTTCTTGCCTTATTACATGACTGACTACACTGTCAATTGATTCTTACATTGTTTCCTTAATTAAGACCTTATGAACGAGACCCCAATTTCTTACTATATTTGAAGTCTTGCCTTATTTGATGTACATGATTTCTTTCCTTACTTGCTACCTATTCTGACCGTGTGAATCACTCCCTTAATTATGGGGATACTTGTACTAATTGGGTACTGATTGATACTTAGTCCCACAATCACTGGTTAATTCCGATTCCTACCTTATTTACCACAGTTTTCAAAACTATATATACACAGTTTTCTTGTTTTTCAAAAACACACAAACACGAACAAAAATATTGTTCTGAACTTTCTTACACACACACATATTCTCTCTTGTTATTTTTGCTGGTTATTTGCTATTCTCAGTCGGTTGCAAGCCAAGAGTGAGTATTATACACTCTATTGCTCTTCACTCTGCACTTATTCTCCTTTAACTGGTATGTTTTCAGTTTAACTTAAAGCTTCAAAACAATATGTTTCTTTTGGTATTGCAGTTCCTTCTATTTCTACTATGCTTTTACTTATGGTTCTGTTGTAATTAGCATGTCTACTTTCACTTTACTAGTATGACTGTTAAGCTGTCCTATCCTCCCTTAGATTCAGCGTGTTATCTCCCCTAACACCCCCTCAATCTGATTCTGTTAGTTTCTGGCCTGAACCTTTTTATGAAGAAACTGTTTCTGTGGTTGTTAAGTGTTGTAATACCTTAGTACTTCTCTGGTGCTAACTTGTATGCAAATCTATACCTATGTGTGTCATACTTGTCCCCTACCCCTCAGTCCCTACTTGTGAGTGTTAAACTGATTTGGTTCTTGTTTCTTTTTCTATGTGTACTATTCTGATCCTGAGACTCTGATTGCCTTACCCTCTTCCCTTTCAAACTGTTTTCACTGAGTAGCACTTTTCTATTGTTCTTCAAAACTTATTTCAAACAAGTTATTTTCAAAAGCTATTTTCCTACTTGATATTTTCAAAACTATATCAAGCACTTCCACTATACTCTTAGACATTAGATTCTTCCCCTCTTGTGTGAGCATTGCCTTGGGATCCTTGATCTCCCTTTGAACTTTGACACACAAGAGCTGGCCTTTCCACACTGCACTTACTCCATCTTGGGTATGAAATCTGGGTGTGCGCCCAGGATCCCTTGTAATCCTTAGGGAACTCTGACACACCTGGATCATGTGAAAGGTTGTGAATAGAATGGCAATGAGGCATTCTGGAGATTCTGGGCCTATTAGTAGGCTCCCTATAGTATAACTTCTTCTTTTCATTATTCAGTTATGTAATTCATGCAAATGGCTTGTAATAACTTTTGTAAACAACTATTGGGGATGGACAGTGAAAAGAGAAAGGGTAGTTATGCGTGTTATAAATATTAAAGGGTAGGCTATTAGGTTTACATTCCTTATTTGCGTAATAGAAATCATGTTTAGTATCAACATGTGCAAAGCATATCATGCATTAGAAATCATGCTATTTAGGCTTTGTGAACACTGTTTCAGCATCTTGTTTAAGTACTGGCATTCATCATTTAGAAAATTCTGTGATAGGGTAAATAATGTTAATAATTGGTATCTTCTGCAATCATGTTTCATATTGCTATGTGCACTTAGAAATCTTGTCACTAGGATAACACTAACAAACTGTACTCTTGCATATTCTGAAATCGTGCATAATGTTGTGAGCATTTAGAACTCCTGCTTAGAATTCTGCATATGCATCATTCTGTATCCCTACCTGTGCATTAGATACCATATTTTAGGATTCCAGTCATGCTCGCTTAACAACACCTAGTCTAACTACTGGTGCATGTAAAAGGTATTAAACACTTCACTCAATTCTCGCAATCAACTAGTAATAATTCTGAGCTCTGAACACCTAGAACAACATGTGTAGGTAATAATTTGCAACAGTCCCTCTAACAATTGAGATAATTAGTATACACTGTCCCCCGCCTAGGCAAGCCTTAGGTGATTAAATTGCTAAAATTGGAAATCTGCCTCTTTGTTATTATTATCATTTAGATACCATATTTTAGGATCTGAATCAAAAGACCTTAACTGTGTATGAGTCGTGCTGCCTATTTGCATTACCTGTGGAGGTATACTTGTGCCTTTTCTCTGCTTTTGTGTGTTTCCCCCTAATTGCAGTCCTACATGTTCTTATCTGTCGCCTTAGTATTTTTCCTTCAAACTCGAGGGTCTGCCTAGAACATCCCTTATAGGATAGAAGTCCTAAATTCCTTCGGGACTGATAGGAAGGGACGGGTAACAGCATGCAATAGAGGTCGAGATCAACACTCGATTTAGTTACTTTCACGGGGTGGGAAAGGGGGAGAATATGGATATGATGACCGGTGCGCTAATACCACGTGTAGTCCCTCTTCGAGGAGTGATTACCGGGTATTGCATTGATGTGATCCATATTATTATAAACCTAGGATACCCTTTATATGCTTAGATCGTAACCCTTTCAAAATCTAACCTTCTTTACTATTTTCAAACATCTGCATGCTTAAGGCTTAAATCCTCTCTTATTTGAGCCTTTATTTATTTGTTTGCTAAGCCGTACAAATTCACAAAAGCTGTTTGGTCGGGAACCACACATGTGGATCCTGAGGGGTGCCTAACACCTTCCTCTTAGGATAATTTCAAGCCCTTACCCTATCTCTGGTTAACAACGTAGTTGTAAATGAACCCCTTTGGTGTCCTAATGCACCTTTAAAAATCGTTAGGTGGCGACTCTCAAAAACCCAAACCCCTTTCCCAAAAGGAAAGAGTTGTCTCAACCGAATGTCATAAACCCGATCTCCGCGAGGAAAGAGGGGGCTCGACAGGGGTTCCTCGCGAACGCGAAGACAACACCAGACACCAGCATCAGCTATTGCAAAACAGCCCGAAACGATCCGAAAGCACCCCGAAACACACCCGAGGCTCCCGGAACACTGTCCAATCACACAAACCAGTCTTATAACATAACACGGACCTGCTCGAGGCCTCAAATCATATTGAAATCATGAATCGCACCCCAATTCAAGTTTAATGAACTTTAGAACTTCAAACTTCTATATTCGATGTTGAAACCTATCAAATCACGTACGATTGACCTCAAATTTTGCACGCAAATAACATTCGACATTACGGACTTACTCCAACTTCCGGAGTCGGAATCCAACCTCGATATCAAAAAGTCCACTTCCGGTCAAAATTTCTCAAAAATCTTCAAATTTCTAACTTTCGTCAAATGATCCCAAAATGACCTACGGGCCTCCGAATCCACTTCCGGACGCGCTCCCAACACCAGAATCACCATATGGACCTGTTGGAACTTTCAAATCTCGATTCCGAGGCCGTTTATTCAAAAATCACACTTTAGTCAATTCCTCCAACTTAAAGCTTCCGAATTTAGAATTTTCTTTCCAAATCCACTCCGAACTTCCCGAAATTCAATTCCGACCACGTGTACAAGTCATAATACCTGAAGTGAAGCTGCACATGGCCTCAAACCGTCGAGCGACGTGCTAGAGCTCAAAACGACCGGTCAGATCGTTACATTCTAAATTTTAAATATTTGAGAATAATTATAATTTTTCCAATAAGAGTTCGATTTTCAAATAGTAAGAAAATTCATTTTTGGAATCTTTATGTTTTCAGAATTCGTTGTGTGTTTGACTCGTACAGGATTTTGCTAACTCACGTTTTAAATAATAAAGAGTCTTATAGGAATATTTCAATACAACTCTAATATTAATGGGCTTTAAATAAGGAAAATTTTAATAATAATATTTTAGTTGATTTTAAAGTCCTAAAATTAGAAAAATAAAAATGACTATTTTATCTAGTATAAAATCTATTTTTAAAGTGCAAAATAAGCGAATGATATTTCACTTTGGGATTTTATGCGTTTAATATAATATAAATAGATAGATAGATTTTCTTGTATGAAAAATTTGTAAAATAATTGAATTGGACTCGTTTGCTAATTAGTTAATCAGCGACTTAATTATTTATTCTCAACATTAAAAGAAATAGCTTAATTTTTATCAATTCAAATTGTGAATAATTTTCTCATTCTATATTTTAAATATTTGAGAATAATTATTATTTTTCCAATAAGAATTCGATTTTCAAATAGTAAGAAAAATCATATGTTTTGAATCTTTATGTTTTCAGAATTCGTTGTGTGTTTGACTCCTACAGAATTTTGCTAACTCACGTTTTAAATAATAAAGAATCTCATAGGAATATTTCAATACAACTTTAATATTAATGGGATTAAAATAAGGAAATTTTTAATAATAAAATTTTAGTTTGATTTTAAAGTCCTAAAATAAGAAAAATAAAAATAACTATTTTATTTAGTATAAAATCTATTTTTAAAGGGCAAAACAAACGAATGATATTTTGCTAAGGATTTTATTTTTTAATATAGTATAAATATATAGATAGATATAAATTTTAATGCTCTGATGAGATGTACAATTGCTCCAACCACACCAAATATGGTATATTTTGGGACTGTTCTAATTAATATGTCAAAATGTTAACGTAACATTTCAATAAATGGAGAGAGAAGAAACCAAAATTCAAAAGAACAATTTGTTAAAAACTTATTTTGCCTATTTTTCCGCTTTTGATTACCATATTAGCCGATAAGTCTAATAGAAATAGACTAAAAAGGTGTAAAACTTATGTATAATTTGGATTTGGCCAACGATGAAATTTTTTAATATTTAACTATCTAAGTTCAAGCATTGTCACGACCCAATTCCATATCAGACTGTGATGGCGTCCAACACTGTTGCTAGACAAGCCGGCAACGAATAACTTAATAACATTTCCATTTTCACGAATTTCCTATGTAGTGGTTTTCCTTAACTTAAAAGATTTGACAAGAGACCGATACAAATTAATATGTGAAACCAGTAGAAATGTTTATACCATAAGGACAAAACCCAAAAGCCATAAGTCTACTAATACATGCCAAGATCTAGTGTCACAAGTATATGGACAACTTAGTAGACTATACAAAAGAATGTCTATCCTACTGTCCGAAAAGAAATAGACATAATCCAAAAATAAAAGAGAGACTCTGGCACGGTGTTGAACGGCTCGGAAGGGCAGCTCACCGAGGAATCTCAACCCAGATAAAGAATGTGCGCCGGATGGATATCCAGATGCACTTGCCTCAGATGTTGCACAGTTAAGTGCAGAAGTGTAGTGTGAGTACATAAAACAATATATGCCCAGTAAGTATCCAGTCTAACCTCGAAGAAGTACTGACGAGGGGTCGGCTTGACACTTACTAAGGCTAATGGTAAATAAATCTAAATTATGACGAAGCATGGATTACAATAAATATACTAAAACTCAACAGCAAGTGATGGTAAATATTCTTTTTTCACAATTATAAATCCCAAATTTATCTCACATTAAACATTTGAGAAATATCAGTTATGAGTATAAAATTTCAAGAATTTTCATGCGCAAATAATGTCGAGGTCGTACGGTCCGAACCAACATCATAATATTTAAACAGGGCACTGCCGAGGGTCGAGCGACGCAAATCATAGATGCATCTATTCAATCTGTAGAGGCGCTCGGCCCGCTCCACAATAGAAAAACACTCAAAGAAACACAAGTTTTTCAATGACAATTAAGTGTTTTAGTCATAACCTCAAATGAATGAAAACTTATCCTTTTGGAATTCTCGTACAATTTATGGAACTATGATTTAAGTACTCCAATTGACAAGTAAAGGTGCAAATTGTTCAAATATAGCATGATAGGGGTCCTACACTACCCGGACTTAGCATGAATAATAGCTACACATGGACTCTCGTCACTTCGTACATATGTAGCCCCCCACAAATAGTCACATACATTATTTAATTCGCCTATGGAGAAATTTCCTCTTACAAGGTTAGAAAAGAGACTTACCTCGTCTAAGGGCTCACTTCCCGACTCAAGAACGTGCTTAAACCTCCGAATTTGCTGCCAAACAACCCGAAACTAGTCAAATATTATATAAATTAATTAATATATGCTCAAAAGTTCATATCCCCACTATTAAAGTGATTACCCGACCCAAAATGCTAGATTCCTAAAATTCACCCCTGGTCAACGTGCCCCAATTCTGAAAATATTCGAAGAAAGTTGTTACCATAACCTTAGGAACATAAATATACGATTTTTATCAAATACCATACCCATTCTCGTGGTCAAATCTATATTTTACCCAAAACCTAGGTATTCATATAAACTCTTGATTTCACCAATTTTCACATGTTAATCTACCCATAATCTATATATTTAACACATGTTGAGCAGAAATTACTTACCTCAAAGTGCTAGGTGAAAACCCTCTTCTAAAAGCTCCAAATATCGCCCAAGAGATGAAAAGAAATGAATTAAATAGTCTAAGTCCCGTATATAATAAGTTGTGCACAGGTCTCAGATGTCGCATTTACGACATCTGGTTTGCAAATGCGACAAAATTATCGCAAATGCAAACTGGGATTTCCCCCTATCCAGGTTGTAAATGCGACAAGGGAATCGCAATTGCGATCAATGCTAGGGTCGCAAATGCGACTGTTTCTCTCGCAATTGCGAGCTAGTCCCAGACCAGGCTTCATTGAAAATGCGAGGCCTTTCTTGCAAATGCGAGGCTCGCAAATGCGAACATATTCTCGCATTTGCGAGACCTGCAGCAGCTGCCAAGAAACACCATAAAACTGGAGTGTTTCCAACTCCTTCCACACGTCCGAAACTCACCCGAGCCCTCGGGGATCCACACCAACTACTCGCACAAGTATAATAACCTCATACAAACTCTCTTGAGCGACCAAAATACGGAAATGACTTCAAAAACTACGAATCGGACGCAAAACGCATGAATTGACTCATGAACTCAAAAATTTCTAAAAAGACTTCCGCTCGTCCGCTTCCTATCAAATCAACTCGGAATGACACCCAATTTTGCGTGCAAGTCTAAAATGACATTACAGAACTATTATCGATCTCAAAATTCTATTTGGACCTCGATAACACAAAAACCCGCTCCAAACCAAATTTTAAAGAACTTCAAGAACTAACTTTGATATTAGGCACTGAAAATCTCCCAGGTCATCCAAAACCCTAACCGAGCATACGCCCAAGTCCAAAATACTCATATGAACCTATTGGAACCGTCAAATCATAATTTCAAATTTGTTTACTAAAAATATTGACCGAAGTCAAAATTAGCATTTTAAGGCCAACTTAAGGAACCAAGTGTTACTATTTCAACCCGAAACCTTCCAAATCTCAAACCAACAATCCCCACAAGTCATAAAATAGTAAAATCACAAAGATCGGGGCTGGATGGCCAGGTTTGTTTGAGTGAAGACTTCCAACCTAATCCCGACAGAGAGGATGCCATTTCCTGAGAAATGGAACATGAAACATAAGTATTATCTCTCTGTTATCTTCCATGTATTATTTCATTCCTTCGCTTTTTCTCATTAATGTATTTTTTCCATGATGTAGAAGTTTCTTGGATGCCCGATGCGATTCCCGACCTCGAGAGCTGGGTTCGGTACCTGGCCTCACCGAGCGCTGTTGGCGCGATTTAGCAAAAGGCCGATGGGAGGCCAAGAATCATGGTAAGCCCTCATTTTCATATATATGATGATTTGATTCAAGTGCCTTTCTTCTACTTATTCAATTTTTCTCGTATGCAGGCCTTAGCAAGGATGCGGTCATTAGTCCCCCATCCGGCGAGGATGAGACTTCAGCTCCGGTTCCGAAACCAGCAAAGGATAATAAGAGGAAAAGAACCTCGACCTCCGGGGTCTCGAAGCCCAAGAAAAACCCCATTTGTAAGTCGAAAATAGGTATTGTTGCCCTTCCTGCGGATGTACTTAAGCGGCTAAGGGAGGAAGAAGAAGAAGAAGAAGACGATGGCTCTGTACTAGTGGCCCGAGTGAACAAAACCATCGAGGCCCCTAAGGCCACTGAATCAGTGGTGGTTGATGAGGTCCCGCCTCAAACTGAGGGGGTCTTAGAGAAGGACTCGGGCAAAGTCCCCGAGTCATCAGAGATCGAGGCTTCCCCCCACCGAAGTGGAAAAACGGCTGGCATGTTTGAGGGGACCGGTCCCAAAACCCCTCGAATTGATAAGATTGCCCCAAGTGACTCACTTGAGGAAATAGTAATCGGGGATTCGCCTACTCTCCCTGCTTTTTCTGAAGAAGAAATTCGGGAAGCCCAAGCTTTGAGGACCCCCAAGGTAGACGGAGCCCCCGGAGGGGAGAATCCCTTATGAGATTGCTTTGTCGGGGTTGAATATGCTTCCGACCTAAGTGAAGAGGCCAACCTCTTTGATGAGGCTCAACGAGTAATGAATCGGGTAAATCTTAGCTCCTTTGTTGATATCACTTTCCTACATATTCTATCTAACTTCATTTCTTTTTCATACAGACCTTGGCACTCCATCAGGAGGCTTTTTCCAAGTCCCGAGCTGAGTTGAGCCAATGTGAAGCCGACCTTCAAGGGCTTTCGGAGGAAAGGAATGCCCTCAAACTCCTCTGCGGGCAAAAAAATAAGGAGATCAAGGACCTCCGAGCCAAATTGGCTAAGTCTCACAAGGATCAGACCGACCTAATCGAGCATGTAACGATACTCTTAAAGGTTCAAGGGCTTGATTCGGGAATGGAAGCTAACATTTCAATATCACAGCTACAGCAGAAGGTCGAGAGGATTGAGCAGTTTCGTGAGGAGGTCAACATGATTGTATTGGTAAAAAAGAGCTTCACACGTAAGCCAACTCTTGATAACTCAGCCAGTTATGTGGACACAGGAGAACACGACAACTGGATGTGATTCTTTGAAGAGGTACGGAACAAAGAGGCACGATTCAATAAACCCTCGAGCTCATCAGCCACGGGAAACTCAACCTGATCAATAAAGGGAAGAGACACGGTCAGAATGAATCTGTACAAAGTTACGAGTAGATTCAAGAACCCACAATTGATTACTCGTACGTTATGTAACCGTACCCCAATTACCATTATCCTTTGTAACGCCCCATTAATGTCATAATTAGTCATTAATGGTCAATCATAGAAAGAGTTGTACGTTATATCAAGGAATATCCTATATAAGGGAGGGAAATACAGCTTGTAAAGGCATCTGATTCTCGAATACAATCTATTTTGCTTTTCTATATTTCTGTAATATTGTCTATTATTCATTTTTCTCTATTTCCTTGATTATCAGTAACTCGAGTTCATCCTAGAAATAACTTTAGTCAAAGGATCTAATTCTTTGGTTAAACAAATTGGTTCTGTTACCGGGAATCTGATAATCTTTGTTTGCTTTTCAAGCGATATCCTCTGAACTATGTCGAACTCCAATGACAACAACCAGCAAAGGAATGGAACCCCAGTTCCATCACCTTCAAGAACCCCACGTGGTTCAAGGGAACAATCCCCAGAAAGATCCAATAACAACAATGATAATAATGATCAAACGGTGGAACAAGATCGAGTAAAGCAAATGATTGTAGAGTATGTGAGCCAAGCTTTGCAATAATTTGCGAGGGGATTACCGGCAGCGTTACCTGCACCACCACCACCACCACCCAATAATACCATCACCATGGAAAATCCTCAATCTGGGTTGGCAAACTTAGGAAGGGAAGACACTCCTAATGAATCTCTCGAAGCGAGACTAGGTATATCTAATAACTCATAATTACAAAATTTACTGCTAACCATGCAGAAGCATCTGAAGGAGCAGAATGATCGCATCGAATAAATTCCTGGAGTTCCGCCTATTATCAAAGGCATTGATGTTGATAGGTATTCTCAACAACCTTGGAAGCCAAGTGCGGCACCCTTGCCTATACCCAAGAAGTTTAAAATGCCTGACGTTCCCAAATATGATGGAACAACTGACCCACGTGATCATGTGACTGCTTTCACTACTGGAGTAAAAGGCAACGACTTAACAAAACAAGAGATTGAATCAGTCCTTGTCAAAAAATTTGGGGAAACACTTACCAAAGGAGCCCTAACCTGGTATTCTCTTCTCCCTGAAAATTCTATTGACTCTTTTGCTGAGCTTGCAGATTCATTTATAAAAGCACACTCTGGTGCACAAAAAGTTGAGAAAAGAATGGAAGACATATTCAAAATAAAACAAGGAGACACGAAACTACTCAGTGAGTTTGTAGACAGGTTTCAACGGGAAAGAATGCAATTACCCAGGGTGCCTGATAATTGGGCAGCCATGGCATTTGCAAGCAACCTAAACGATAAAAGCTTAGAAGCCACGAGACGACTTAAGGAAAGTCTAAGAGAATTCCCCGCTACAACATGGAACGATGTATATAACAGGTATAGTACTAAACTCAGAATAGAGGAAGATATCATTTATCGTTCAAGAGATGAAGACCATTCCAGATCCATACGTCCTGAATCAGACAAAAGATCAGGTAAAAATAGGTACGATCCTTACTTAGGACCCTCGGGACGTGATATTCGTTCCAGGTTCAAAAACACTAGGTCAGACTATAGACCACCTGGAAGAGACGTAGTCTCATCCTCATCTAGATCCAGAAAAGATCAAGATGAACGACCTAGAAGTAATACCCAAATTGGGGATCATACCTCTAATGTAAGTATTACTCAACTTGTCTCAATATTGAGGAACATGGGAGACAAGGTTACGTGGCCCAAAGAGATGCGATCAAATCCAAATAGAAGGAACCCCGATCACTGGTGTGAATTCCATAACGATCATGGGCACAAGACTGCAGATTGCAGATTTTTACAAGGTGAAGTAGAAAATTTATTGAACAGGGCTATTTAACAGAATTGTTTAGTGATAAAGATAAACATGCATATATGAGGAACATGCAGGAGCCCCCAAAGCCTCCTTCTCCAAAACGAACCGTCAACATGATACACAGAGGTGAAGAAGTAAACGGAGTAGTCTGCAAAACGACCACAAAGTTCACAATTACACGGGGTTCGTGAAAATCTGGAAGCGGACGATATAACCTTCGATGATGCAGATATCAGCGGATTAATGCTTCCTCACAACGATGCTCTGGTAATATCTTTACTTATTCAAGACACTAACGTAAAAAGAGTGTTGATTGATCCAGGTAGTTCAGTCAATATCATTTTGGTAAGAGTCGTGGAAGAAATGCTATTGGGGAATCAAGTAATCCCAAAGGCACGAACCATATCAGGGTTTGATAACTCCACGGTTATAACAAAAGGAGAAATTGAGCTTAGCACTTATGCTGAGGGGGTGATCAAAAGCACCAGGTTCCAAGTCATCGATACTGACATGGCTTATAACGTAATCATGGGAAGGCCATGTATCCACGACATGAAAGCAATACCCTCCACCTTGCATCAGGTAATTAAATTCCCCTCTGAATGGGGGATTCGACAAATTAGATGCGATCAACAAACCGCAAGAAATATAAATTCCGTGGTACACTACAACAAAAAAGTAGAGATGGAAGAATCAAAAGATAAGGGAATCTCCCAAGCAGGTAATACTGCCCAAACAGACATGGAAGAAATTACTACCCAAACAGGTACAGAAAGTATTATTACAGAAAAATGTACGAAAGAAAATACTTACGAGAAGGTGAATCAAGTTACCACGGAAGGTGCATTAGACCACACGGATGCAGATTCCAGACCGGACGTCATTTATGAACCGGAGGAAGACGAGCACATCAAAACAACTACGGAACAGCTCGAAGTTGTTCCATTGTCTGAACAAAAGCCTGAACAGAAAGTGTATATAGGCACGAGGATGGGCCCCGGTTGAAGAGAAGAAAAGTAAGCAAGGACCATTCAAGAACCAAGTGATTGACGAAGAGGTACAAAAACTCTTGAATATTGGTTCGATACAAGAGGTAACGTACCCTAATTGGCTAGCTAACACCGTGGTGGTACCTAAAAAGAATGGAAAATGGAGAGTATGTGTAGATTATACTAACTTAAATAAAGCATGCCCTAAAGATTCATTCTCATTACCACATATAGATCAAATGATTGATGCCACTACAGGTCATGAATTATTAAGCTTTTTGGATGCATATTCTGGTTATAATCAGATTAAAATGGATCCCTCGGATGAGG
>ML361101.1:0-21080 GCA_005239505.1 Nicotiana paniculata | reverse complement strand
GAAGTTCAAAGACTAACAGGGAGAATAGCAGCTTTGGGAAGATTTATTTCTAAGTCTTCCGAAAAAAGTTTTAAATTCTTCTCAGTTCTCAAAAAGCAGAATCAGATCGAATTGACTGAAGAATGTCAGCAATCCCTCAAAAATCTGAAGATTTATCTATCGAAACCACCGCTGCTTTCAAATCCAAAAGAAGGGGAAAGATTGTACGTCTACCTGGCTGTTTCAGAAATTGTNAAAAAGGTAAGCAATAACCTATCTACTATGTAAGTAAAACTTTGCTAGATGTTGAAACTAGATATCCACATCTAGAAAAATTAGCCTTAGCTTTAATAATGGCATCTAGAAAATTATGACCATATTTTCAATGTCACCCAATCAGCGTTGTGAATTCATATCCTTTAATAAATATTTTGCATAAACAAGAATTGTCAGGAAGATTAGCCGAGTGGGCCATAGAATTAAGCGATCATGAAATAATCTATCAGCCTAGGACTGCAATTAAGTCTCAAATACTAGCTGATTTTGCTGCTGACTTTAGTAATAGCATTATCCCTAAAGTAGAAAAAGAGTTACAACTTTTTAACGGTGCTAATCCGGGCCTATGGACCCTATTCACCGATGGCTCCTCAAATATAAAAGGTGCCGGCTTAGGCATAGTCTTAATATCACCCACGGGTGAAAAGACACGGCAAACTATCAAGTGTTATCCTATAACTAACAATGAAGCAGAGTACGAAGCTGTTATTGCAGGGCTTGAACTCGCACGGGAGCTCTCAATTGAGAAAATCGTGATCAACAACAACTCCCAACTGGTAGTAAATCAGATGTAGGGGACTTACATCACTCGAGAGACTCGAATGCAACAGTATCTTGAAAAAGCACGAGAGCTCGTGAGATAATTCAAAACATGGAAGGTAATGCAAATACCTAGAGAGGAAAATGCAGAAGCAGATGCATTAGCTAACCTCGCAGCAGTCACGGAAGTAACAAACAAAGACAATGCAATTGTCGTCCAACTATTCCACTCAATGATCGACCAGGACAGGAATGAGGTAACTTTCAACAACTTAACCTGGGACTGGAGGAACGAAATTCTTATTTTTTTGCAGAATGGAACCATACCTGAAGATAGGAAAGCAGCTCAAGCGCTTCGCCGCAAAGCTGCACGATACTGCCTTATTCGCAACTCGCTTTATCGCAAGATGTTCGCAGGACCCCTAGCTAAATGCCTCGAACCTAACCAAACGAAATTTGTGATGAAAGAAGTCCACGAAGGACACTGTGGAAATCACTCAGGGGCGAGATCCTTAGTAAAAACCCTAATCAGAGCTGAATACTATTGGCCCAAGATGGAAGAAGAGGCCGAGAACTTCGTATCCAAATGCGACAAGTGCCAAAGGTTTGCAAATAACATGCATCGACCAATGGAATTATTGCATCCAATAATATCCCCATGGCCTTTCATGAAATGGGGTGTGGACATAGTGGGACCTTTTCCCACAGCTAAAGGACAGGTACGGTTTTTGCTCATGCTAACCGACTATTTTACAAAATGGGTAGAGGCAGAAACATTCAAACAAGTGCGAGAAAAGTAAGTTAAAATCTTCTTATGGCGAAACATAATATGCCGCTTTGGGATACCAAAGGAGATCGTGTGCGATAATGGCCCACAATTCATAGGCTCGCAAATCACAAAATTCTTCAAAAGCTGGCAAATCAAGCGGATCACTTCAATGCCATACCACCCCGTGGCTAATGGTCAAGCTGAGTCAACGAATAAGGTCATCATCAACAATCTAAAAAAACGGCTGGATAAAGCCGAAGGAAACTGGTCTGATGCGTTACCAGCGGTACTATGGCCATACAGAACAACTTCAAAAATAGCCACGGGAGAAACTCCGTTCGCACTTGTCTATGGCTCAGAAACCTTAATACCTGTGGAGATTGGTGAACCAAGCATAAGGTTCACAACGGCCATGGAGGAAGCAAATGACGACGAATTAAGGACCAATCTGGACCTGCTCGAACAACGGAGAGAAGCAGCACTGATACGGATGGCAGCTCAAAGGCAAATCATAGAGCGTTATTACAACCGTAAAGCTCATCTCAGGTACTTCAAGCTTGGGGACTTCGTCCTCAAAAAAGTCTTTCAATCAACGAAAGAAGCAGGTGCAGGAAAGCTAAATCCAAACTGGGAAGGACCTTACAAAATCCGAGGCATAGCTGGGAAAGGCGCCTATGAGTTGGAAGCTATGGACGGCAGAGTTCTACCAACAAGCTGGAACGCCATCCACCTAAAGAAGTATTACTTCTAAAAGAAAAGAATACCCCCCGTCAGGTATCACACGTTCGATTTTATTTTGAACATTTAAAAATTTTACTAACTTTTTTAGATGATAGGCATAAAGCTAACCCATCACCAGATCATGATATTAGACCTGCAAAGACGCGAGGAAATAACACAATTCCCGATCTAGGGTTACGCTTTCTGATGGACGTTTTAAAGGGTTAAGCAGTCATCATCTAAAAAACTATATATCTTCGAGTCCGGAATGTTTTTCCTTTTCAGGATAAGGACCATAAGGAAGGAATAATCAAGTGCTCGCGATCTCATTCTTCAAAGCTCAAACACTTGTGGGACTATACAGTATGGAAGGCTAAGACAAAGCAAAGAAGACTATCAGAAAGTCAAAAGCTCGAGCCTGAAGACCCATCTACCCAACAAGACAAGTGATACGAGCAGAATCGAAAGAGATCAAAAGAGTCATCCAAATACAAAGCCTAATGCAAAAATGCAAAAAAGACCCTCGAACATGTTCAGGTTGAAAGGCAAAATATTAGTCACGAGGAAGAAATGTACATCTTTATACTTACTAAAAAAATTGTTATCAAATAAAACAGTTACGAATGAAAGCTCAAAATCCATGTATTTGTTTAGAAAACTGTTGTCAAATAAAACAGTTACGGATGAAAAAGCATTTTCCTCGTATTTATTATAAAACTGTTATCAATAAAAACAGTTGCGGGTAGAAACCCCAATCTTTTTAAAAACTGTTACTAGTGCAAAACAGTTGTTCCCTTGTATTAATATCGAAAAACTGTTACCTATGAAAAACAGTTACGAAATACAAGGGTATATCAAATCTGTTAAACAAAAACAGTTGCAACATGGGTTTTAGACGATAATCAAACACATGTAAAATGTCGTGGAAGTTCAAACAAAACAAAAAAAAAACTTTCAATGGAAACATTCTTAAATATGTGAAAAATTCCTATCACTCTATTGCATTATTACACCTTTATGAAGTTGAGACGTCTTTTTCATTAAGTGTCGATCAAAAAAGGGCCCTCTTCCATAAATTATGCCTACTACAAAAAGGCACACATTTAATATGACATCGTGCCTATTACAAAAAGGTACGAGTAATCTAAAGCATTCTATATGCAATACTCAGAGGTAAAACTAAAACCTCGAAAAATGAAGCATGCAAATGACTTAAAGAGTGAAACAGAAACTCAACAAAAGTCATACTAGCATTAATATATTAAAACGGCTAAGTAAAAAACTAAGTATTAACTTATACTTAGCCGTATAGAATTTTTATACATTGAGGTGCCCCTAAGTTGTCATTTTTGGACTTTAAATAGATCCAAATTTACCCCCGATGGGACTGGGGGTAACCACCAATTGAGACAAAGATAAAAAAAAAAGAGGGTGAACCAACTTCTTAAACTTCTTCATGAGGGGGTTGACTTCACTGGTAGAAGGAGCAGGAGCAACTGGGGATGAAGAGGAACGAGCAACAGGAGACTCACCATCAGGTGAAGAGAGGTCATGACCTTGTTGAGCCATGGCTTCCTTAGTTTTAGCTATTTCACCACTAAGGTCAAAACCCTCTTGACTCATTTCCGTCAATGTGTCAAGGCAAGAATTCATATACGCCCAGCTCACATCAACAACAGCCACCTCTTCAAGATCTTCATAATCCCTTGCCCATACTTGAAGCGCAACTCTCAATCCGTCATTCTCTATTTTAGCAGCTTCATGGGCGTCCCTTAATGGCAAAATCGACTCCACCAGAGTTTGAACTTTATCTAAAGAATTACGAAGGTCCTCTTGAGTACGAGTGAGTGATTGCACGAGCTCGCCTGAGTATTCCTCCTTCTACCCCAGCAAGTTTTTCAAGTCCCTAATCTCCTCTAAGGCGCGGGACAGCTGCTCAGCAAATGAGGACTCCAGAACGCTCTTGTCTTTACCAGCCTGACTGGAAGAAGCCTTCTCTACTGCCAGTTCTGCTGCCATGAGCCTCATCTGCCGCTTCAAGGTACTCCTTTCCTCTTCCAAGGCATCCATGTCAATCCTTAGGCTATCATATTGTGCTTTCCAATTATTAGCATCGGCCTGCAACTCTTTTGTCTCCTGATCCGTATTTGCGATCCTCTTCATGAGCTCCATGACTATAAGATTAATCTATAAGAAATAAACCAATTAGATATGATAAATTTCATATACGAAAATGAAAGAGGTTAACCTGCATCATACCTTCAAAGTGGTATGCACAACTTCATTGGCCCATGTAAGAGCATTATGGATGGCTAGCTTGGCTTTCTCAGTGGGACCTATCAAAGGCTTGAGTCACACTTCGGGATCACCCATTTTCTTGAAAAGATTCCCTTCAGCCGGAACCTCTATTATCACCTGCCGCATCTCTTTGCTGGAAGACCCTACTTCCCTAAAAGGGAAGCATGGAAGCAGGCAGAGATGACGAAATAATAGGCACGGGGGGTTGAGGAACTGGAGAAGCCACGGGAAAAGAAGCAGGCACGGAGGATTGAAGAGTTGAGGAAGCCACGGGCAATGCAACAGCAGAAGCCGTAATAGCCAAAGGAGCATATGAGACAGCTTCTCTTAAAGAAGCAGGAAAAACAGCAGCCAAAGGGACATCATCAGGAGCAAGGTCAAAACATTCATGGAACAAGTAATCTACAGACTTACGAATGGGGGAATGTGAAACATATTTAAAGTTAGAGGGCTAAACCACAAACACGAAAGGCAAAGTCATGGGTGTAGACTCATCGTCCGAAACCACCCGCCTTCTCCGACGCATGCGCACCAAAGCACCCTCTTCTTCTTCTTCTTCTACGGAACGGGACTCACCAATCTTCCTCTTTGATGAAGACGAACCAACAATAATTTCTTGGTCCTGATCCAAAGACATCTTCGGGATAGATGAAGAAGACGCCCCACGAGCAGAGAACCCTATCAAAAGGAAAAAAATTTAAGCGACAGAGAAAGAAGAGGCTCGAGTAAGGAAAGAAGCAAGAACAAAAGCTTCACTTACCGTGGGCCTTTACATGCCAACCATACCTCCCATCGAAGTACTTCCAAGATCTATCTTCTAAAGGAGTAATGGACAACAATTTTTCTACCCAATCACGGATACCGGAGACATTCTCAACAGCACCAATGATTGCTGAGAGAAGAAGAAACAAATACGGTGTTAGTAAAACATCTCAAGTCAGAAAGAGGAAAAGTAAATAGATGTGAGTTAAAGCATACTCACGTGCGCGAGTCCACTTCTCAGGGAAGGGAAAATTTTCTTCACCCACTAAACCAATAGTGGGTACAGGAACATATCGGAGGTACCAACCCCTATCCTTATCATATCCAGGGGTTACCAGCACTCTTTTGCTCCTAGTAGACAGAGTAAAAACCCCTTTATGAAACAAGGTAGGAGAGTAGAGATGAATAAGATGGTTGAAAGTAAAAGGAACCGAGGCTAAAGAATCTAAACTCCTAAGACATGCGACAACTCGCCATACACGCAGACCAACTTGTCCTAAGCAGATATTGAAGAAACGGCAGAATTCAATTATGACTCGATCAATGAGAGGTCTAAACCCTAGAGTAAAAGGGTACGTATAAACAAAAGAATAACCCGTATTTGTAAGACGTTATTCTTTGATTACTATTCAGAATGTATATAGGGAAATCAGGCCTCCAAAAACACTCCCTACGAACAAGGGAAACCTGACCCTCAGTAATAAGAGTTGGGTACCTTTCGACACTCTCAAGGGAAGAAGATTGGTCTACGAGAACTTGATTATCTCTAGCAAAGACAAACTCAGAGGAACAATTTCGTCAACTCAAGGTTCATGAAGGCGTTCACCTCTATCTCTAGACAAAGACCGAGCAACCCTAAACCTCGGAGAAACTAGAGACCTAGCGGAAGGAAGGGAAACTATTTGAGACGAAGAGGAGCCTCTCAAAGGAGTGGATCCTAGACTCCTAATTCTACCACCCCTCCGACTCCTAGTCGGGCAGAAGATGGCGTTAAATTTTCAATATCTATACTCCCTGAGGTTGATTTGAAGAAGACATGTTTACAAAGGCAAGAAGAAAGTTCTTTACAAAAGACAAAGTTAGAGAGTGTTTCGTGGAAGCAAAGAAAAAAAGAAAGGTATTTATACTTGAGGACAACCATCAAACATGGAAAAAAAGAAAAAATAAGTCATAATTGAAGATGTCACTTTGGGACTGACACGCCGCAAAATCCTAAAAGGTGTTGAGTAAATGCAGAACCAATCCGAGAAAGACACGTGGTATGAGCATTAAATGGAAGTGACAAACGACGCCTATGGTTCAGATAAGGATACAATGTTTCGAGGTAAAGAGGCAGCAAAATATTCCCGCCATAAATGAGTATCAACTTACCAAATATTAATAGATAAATATATGGTAAGTGGGGGGACTATCTGTATTGGTAAAAAAGAGTTTCACACGTAAGCCAACTCTTGATAACTCAACCAGTTATGTGGACACAGGAGAACTCGACAACTGGATGTGATTCTTTGAAGAGGTACGGAACAAAGAGGCACGATTCAATAAACCCTCGAGCTAATCAGCCACGGGAAACTCAACCTGATCAAGATAGGGAAGAGACACGGTCAGAATGAATCTGGACAAAGCTACGGGTAGATTCAAGAACCCACAATTGATTACTCATACGTTATGTAACCGTACCCCAATTACCGTTATCCTTTGTAACGCCCCATTAATTTCATAATTAGTCATTAATGGGCAATCATAGCAAGAGTTGTACGTTATATCAAGGAATCTCCTATATAAGGGAGGGGAATACAACTTGTAAAGGCATCTGATTCTCAAATACAATCTATTTTGCTTTTCTATATTTCTGCAATATTGTCTATTATTCATTTTTCTCTATTTCCTTGATTATCATTAACCCGTGTTCATCCTAGAAATAGCTTTAGTCAAAGGATCTAATTCTTTGGTTAAACAATGATGAAGGTGGAGACCTTGGGGTGGAAAGCAAATATTGACCGCCTAGCTACAGAGAAAGAGGCTTCTCGAGCCCAATTGTCATCGGCCGAGAGTCAGCTTCAAGTCCTGAAAGAGAAAATCTCAGCTTAGGCGAAGAAAATAGAGGAGCTCGAGGATCGATTGGCTTCCGAACTTGCAAAGGCCAAATGTGAAGCCGAAAAGGCAAAGACCGAGGCAGAGGCGATCATGGCCGTCTACCGGGCCGATGCTGAAGACGCTCAGGTCCAAGTGAGAGAGGATGTCGAGACTGCTCAAACTCGAGCACATTGGATTGCTGAACTCGCCAAATGCCAATCTCGAAGGGATACCCTCGAGGAGATCCACACTCGAGTCTTACCGACGATATAGTAAAGGCTAAGGAGCATGAAACTGATGCCATAGCACTGGACTCTTCTGAAGATGATGATGATGATGATGATGATAAGGGCACCAAGAGCGGGTTCGAGAATGGGGGGGGGGACCCGGTGGAGAAGCTTCCCCCGAGAGTAGTTAGGAGCCTTAGTATTTTTTCTTTTATTTCTTATTTTGTGTAGGAACCTTATTGGTCCTTTGTAATTATCTTCATATATATAACACATTTCCTTTCTTTATGTCTTTATCTCGACTTCTTCCTTGTGAAAATTCTGATTCACTTACACCTTATGAAAATTTTGATTCACTCATGCCTTGTGAAAAATTTGATTCACTTATGCCTTGTGAAAATTTTGTTCGTAAATTCAAAACTTAGGCGACATGACCGAAGCCGGACTAATGTGGTGTTCATAGTCGAGTGAGTACTTGCTCGAACTCGAGGTAGGATGACCCTTAGATTTTAGTTTAGTGAGGATGATTTCGCGAACCCAAAAAATAAAACGGCTCTTAGGCTCTTGAATTGGGCCGATATGGCCTCAAAAGAATGGTCTTTTCCCTTTTCAGCTTAAAAAGTTAATCATAAAATTTTTTCATGCCTTAGCGCAAGATAAATCTGTACTCATTAAGTTTTTCTAGGGTTGGTATTATCGAAACCCTTCACTTTTTTATGCCTTAGCACAAAATTGTTCAGTACAAGATTGTTCGAAGGTTCGAATAATTTGATACCCCTTAGGGTTTTTCGAGGCTGACATTGTCGAAACCCTATTGTCATTTTTATGAGGGTAGAATTTTTAACCGGTTCATAAAAGTATTTGAGGCCTGTTTTCATTATGGAATTCGGACGTCTCCGAACCGTGTTTGTTTGGCCATAGCCTTGGGATCTGTTCGAACTTATTCGAAGTGTCAATCCCCGAGCGGGGTGGCCTATAAATTGAGGATTGCCTTTTAAGTTTTAATAATTCGATCATGTTGATTGTTGGGCGGCAATCCCCGAGTGTGGGGTAAATTGTTTGAACTTTAGTTGTGATCGGCCCTTAAGCCAGTTTCTACAATAGATCAGAAATATGAAATTGTAAAGTATAAATTTTCTTTGGCATGGAACATCTGGTAAGGAAAAATACTTCTTTCAATAGATTATACATATGTACATGTTTTTCCATTAGGGCTCGAGTAATCTACATGGACACACTTCATTCAACCTTTTGGCCCTTTACAAAATTTACCTATCGAGACCCTGTTGACACGAAGTATTTTCCTTGCCTTCATCTGAGGATGATGCCCCCAGTATTCGAGGTTGGTTGTAAAGAAGCCTTGGATAATTTTGAATTTCTCTAAGTTTGCACGAACAATGGTTGCCTCGTTAAAAACCTAGCCGGAAAAAAACCCATTTGGGACAAAAATTGGTCTAAGGGAATAAGAGTGCAATGCGTGCTTTCAGACCTAAGAGATTCGTGTTTGGAGAATCCTCTGAGGTCTTCGATCAAACACCTACAGATGTCTAGTATAAAATATAAATGAAAATGGAGAAGTTCATACCTTAGCAATAATATCGTTTGAGGAGTGATATGTTCCAATTATTCGATAATTGTTCGCCGTCTATCGAGCCAAGTTTGTCGGATCCCTTTCCGATGATATCGAGGACCTGATACGGTCCTTCCTAATTCGGGCCAAGTTTTCCTTCATTAGGATTTCGAGTATTAAGGGTGACCTTTCTCAAAACTAAGTCCCCAATTTTAAAGTGTCGAAGATTGGCTCTTCGGTTGTAGTAACTTTCGATCCGTTGCTTCTGTGCGGCCATTTGAACGAGGGCGCTTTCCCGTTTTTCATCCAACAATTTGAGGCTTGTAGTCATAGCCTCGTGATTTGACTCATCCATTGCATATCGAAACCTGATACTTGGTTCCCCGACTTCGACCGGGATCAGAGCTTCGACGCCGCAGACTAAAAAGAACGGTGTTGCCCCATACTGGATTTTGACGTTGTTCGATATGCCCAAAGGACCTCGGGCAATATTTTTATCCATTTTCACTTAGCGTCGTCAATCTTTTCTTTAGATTTTGAATGACAGTCTTGTTTTTCGATTCGTCCTGTCCGTTCCCACTAGGATGATATGGCGTCGACAAGATCCTTTTTATTTTGTGATCTTCGAGAAACTTTGTTACTTTGCTGGCGATGAATTGCTTTTCATTGTCGTATACGATCTCAGCTGACATCCCGAATTGGCATATAATGTGGTCCCAGATGAAGTCTATAACTTCTTTTTCTCTGACTCTCTTGAAGTCATGTGCTTCAACCCACTTAGAGAAATAGTCAGTCATAAACAAAATGGATTTGGCTTTATCTAGGGCCGATGGTAGAATGCAGACGATATCCATTCCTCATTTCATGAACGGCCATGGGGATAGGACTGAATGGAATTGCTCTCTGGGTTGGTGGCTCATCGACGCATACATCTGGCACTTGTCGCACTTTCAAATGAATTCCTTAGTATCCTTTTCCATATTGGCCCAATAGTATCCTTCTCTGATGATTTTTTGAATCAATGATTCGGCACCGGAATAATTTCCGCAAGTGCCCTCGTGAATTTCCTGTAGGACGTAGTCGGTGTCTCCAGGACCCAAACATATTGCCAACAGTCCATCGAACATCCTTCTATATAGTGTTCCATCTTCGGGCAATGTGAATCGTGCGACCTTCATACGTAGAGTCCTTGATTCCTTAGGATCCGACGGAAGCTTCCGTTTTTTAGGTACACGATATATATATTCCTCCAATCCTAGGTTAGACTTGTGGAGTTTTTTTCGGCGTGGCCTTCTTCGATCACTGACTTTGAAAGTTGTATGACAGTCCCCGACTAATTTTGTTGTCTTCAACTGATGACCCCAAATTTGTAGGGTGCATTCTTTAAACCAATGCAGTGTCACCTGTAGTTATTCCAAGTACCTCTGTATTCGATATTCTCGAACCTCAAAAGTTCTGTTGACTTGGTTTACCACAAGTAGGGAGTCACATTTGGCCTCGATGACCTCTGCTCCCAAACTCTTAGCTATCTTGATACCTGCAATCATGGCCTCATATTTTTCCTTATTGTTAGTCAACTTGGAAGTTCTGATAGATTGTCTAATTGTGTTGCCCGTGGGCGGCTTCAAAATGATGCCTAGCCCGGACCCCTGCACGTTTGAAGCGCCTTTCTGTGAAATTGGTCCACACCCCTGATGATGTATCCATTTTTAATAACAGTTCCTTTTCGACCTCGGGTACGAGGGTCGTCATAAAGTCGGACATGAAGTCTGCTAAGATTTGAGACTTGATGGTCGTTCGGGGTTGATATTCGATATTATACCTACTGATTTCGATGGCCCATTTGGCCAATCGTCCCGAGAGTTCGGACTTATGCAAAATATTGCGAAGAGGATAAGCGGTCACCACACAAATTGGGTGACATTGAAAATAAGGTTTAATTTCCTAGAGGCGCTTATTAGGTCAAGTGCTAATTTTTCTAAGTGTGGGTACCGAGTCTTGTCCTCACCTAAAGTTCGATAACATAGTAAACAGGAAATTGCGTACCTTGCTCCTCTCGAACTAGGACCCCATTTACCGCGACTTCTGAGACCGCTAAGTATAAGTAGAGTAGCTTGTCCGCTTTCGGAGTATGAAGCAGCGACGGGCTCGAGAGGTACCTATTTAATTCCTCCAATGCTTTTTGGCATTCCAGTTTCCAAGTAAAATTGTTCTTCTTTTTGAGCAATGAGAAGAACATGTGACTTCTATATGAAGACCTAGAGATAAATCGGCCTACGACGGCTATCTGCCCTATTAATATTTGTACGGCCTTAACACTGTCCACGACTGTGATGTCTTCGATTGCATTGATTTTATCGGGGTTGATCTCGATCCCCCGATTTGACACCATAAATCCAAGGAATTTGCCCGAACCGACCCCAAATGCATATTCTCCGGATTGAGCTTCATATTGTATTTTCTTAATATATTGAAGGTTTCTTGCAAATGTGTTAAATGGTCCGCTACGCGCAGGGACTTGACTAGCATATCGTCACTATAGACCTCCATTGATTTACCTATTTTTTCTTTGAACATTCGGTTTACTAGGCGTTGGTAAGTAGCACCAGCATTTTTTAGTCCAAAAGGTATTACATTGTAACAATAGGTGTCGTACTTAGTGATGAACGGAGTATTTTCTTGATCCTCCGAGTTCATTTGTATTTGATTGTACCCGAAATAGGCATCGAAAAAACTAAGGATCTCATGGTCGGCCTTGACATCGATCATGAGATCGATATTCGTCAGAGGAAAAGAATCTTTAGGACATGCTTTGTTTAAATCATTATAGTCTACGCACATTCTAAGTTTGTTCCCTTTTTTAGGGACTACGACTACGTTTTCTAACCATTCGGGATATTTTACTTCCTGAATGGATCCTATTTTGAGAAGTTTGGTTACCTCGTTCTTGATGAATGCATATTTTACCTCGGACTGCGGCATTCTCTTTTGTTTTATTGGGGTGAACTTCCGATCCAAGCTTAATCGATTTGTAGTGACCTCCGGTGGGATCCCTGTCATATCTAATTGGTACCAAGAAAAACAACCCATATTATCGATAAGAAATTTAATGAGTTTTTCCTTGAGCTCAGGGGTTAAGCCTGTGCCCAGGTATACTCTTTAGTTCGGGTAGGTACTCGATCAATATTGCTTGTTCTAGCTCTTCGATTGTCGATTTGGTAGCACCGGAATCCTCGATGATTATGAAGGATCGAGGGATCTAGTAATCATCGTCCTCGTCTGTTCCCTGCTTCTCCGACTGAGTCGAGTTTGGTGCCTGTGGTTGCTATTTAACCTCTTTTTTTCCATTTTACTCTGATCCCTTTGTTGATGAAAGCGTTGATACATGTATCACTTCATCGACCGCGAACATTTCTTTGGCAGCATGTTGTTCCCCATACACCGTTTTCACTCCATCCGACGTCGGGAATTTCAGCATTTGGTGAAGGGTTGAAGGTACCGCCCTCAGATTGTGAATCCAGGGTCTTCTGAGCACGACGTTGTATCTCATATCGCCTTCGATCACATGGAACTTTGTTTCTTGAATAGTTCCAGCTACATTCACTGGTAAAATCATCTCACTTTTTGTTGTTTCACTTGCCATGATGAAACCATTGAGAACCCGAGTTGCCGGTACAATCTGCTCTTATAGGCCGAGCTGCTCCATGACCCTCGATCAAATAATATTGGCCGAGCTCCATGGATAAAATTAAAACACGTTGAACGTAAATTTTATTCATAAGTATAGAGATTACCAAGTCATCATTGTGGGGTTTTGAGATCCCTTCTGCTTCCTCGTCATTGAACGACAAGGTGCCTTCTGGTACATAGTCACGAGTCTGTTTCTCCCTGGTGATCGACACCTTGGTGCGTTTGAACACGGGCCCTTGCGGTATTTTTACCCCACCAACGATCATATGTATCACGTGTTGTGGTTCTTCTTGTTTGCATCACTGTCTCTGAAGTGATTCTTAGTTGGATCACTCAAGAATTCTCAAAGATGCCCCTCACTGAATAGACGGGCCACCTCCTCTCTTAGTTGTCTACAGTCTTCGGTTCTATGACCATGGGTGCCATGGAATTTGTATATCTGGTTGGGGTTCCTTTGATATGGATCGGTCTGTAGGGGTCTGAGCCATCTAGTATCTTTGATTCTCCCAATGGCTGACATAATACCTGATGCGTTGATGCTGAAGTTGTATTCTGATAATCGTGGTGCTTTTGTGGGATCGGAAGGTTTATCGAAGCCACTTTTGCTCATGAGCACTCGATAACTCTATCCTCGATCATTCCTTCGATCATTGTGAACGGGATTACATCCTGGACTGTTGTTCCTACGATCTGTGTTGTATGGTTGATACCGATCTCTATTCGATCGGGGTTCCCTGTCGATGTCCCTTTTAACTCTGCCGATGGTCCTGTTTGGATAGGCGTAACTGGAAGGGGTTCCCAATTGATCATCCTCAACTCTGATCTTGGACTGGTACCGATTATGCCCATCGGCGCAATTCACTGTAAAATATTCAATCAGATTCTGCTTCAGCTGCCATGATACTACCGAACTCCATTCGTTCAACCCTTGGGTGAAATCCCGAACAGTCCAATCATCTGTGATCGGGGGTAGGTCTATGTGTTCCATCTGGAACCGAGATACAAATTCCCTTATCATTTCGTTGTCTTTTTGCCTTACTTAAAGAGGTCTGACTTCCTAGTCGCAACCTTTATTTCTATGGTGTGTGTTTTCATGAAGGAATCTGCAAGCATGGCTAATGAATCGATGGAAGGCAGATTGTGATACCATATCATTGCCCCTTTCGACAGAGTTTCTCCAAATTTCTTCAGTAAAACAAATTCGATCTTATCGTCTTCTAAGTCATTCCCATTTATTGCGCGTGTATAGGAAGTGACATGCTCATTAGGATCGGTCGTTCCATTGTACTTCGGGATTTCCGACATGCGGAATTTCTTTGGAATGGGATTCGGAGACGCCCTTGGAGGGAACAACTTCTGCACAAACTTCTTCGAGTCCATGCCTTTCAAAATTAGTGGTGCCCCTGGTATTTGGTCAACCTGGGAATTGTATGTTTCTACCTTTTTGTCGTTTGCCTTGATTTTCTTTTCTCGTAATTCAATTCGCTTAATGAGTTCCCGAGCATTTTCATAATGGCGGGGTCAGTCCCCGATTCACTGGCATTCGATCTTTCCGGTACAGGTTTGGCCATGTGAATAACTTCTGGTGGAGGATCATATTCGACCCCACTTGGTGCACGATGTTGATTTTGTAATTGTGCTATAGCGTCTTGTTGAGCCTGTAGCATCTCGAATATCAATTGGAGGCTGACTCAAGCATTTCCTCCGCCCTGCGTACATCGACCACCAGATCAACCTTTCCTACGCACGCTACCTTTAGGATCAGCGCCCAAATTTGCATTTAGGGTGACATGTGAACTGACATCGACGAGATTTGCAATTGGTACTCCCTCGAGGTTAGCCTGAGGCACCTCGATCCCTGGGGTGGCTATATTGTCGTTTTCCCTGTGAAATCTGAGGCTGTTGTCACAATATGTGTGTGTTGTTTGTAAGTTTGACATGTTTTATCCTGGAAAAAAAAATACTTACAAGAACAAGCGTAAAGTAGTGTGTGTTATTGGAATCAGTATTAAACAATCACTATTATCCTTAGCCCCACGGTGGGCACCAAACTGTTTGCCCTCAAAATTGGATAATAATTAAACTTATAATGTGATTTTAAGGATACGTGATTTCACTCAATACCAATTGATAACTATGAAGATAAATAACAGAATTGAATTATAAAGTAAAGCAAACCAATGTTAGAATGAAACTCAGCCCTCGAGTTTGGATACCCTCGAACTGGTTGATGCAAGAACAATTAAAATATAATAATCTAATAAAAAAGAGTGTAAGCGAGAAGAGAGAATTATTGGTTTGATGTCTGTGAATGATGTGTTACAAATGATTAGAACTCCCCTTTATATAGTAGAGGAATTCCATTTATGGTATAACTCTAATTACATAAGGAAATCCCATGATTAGCGAGTATGTCGTTCGTGATTGGATTCGTTCCAAGATTTCTGCCATGATCTTTGACCTAACACGGATATCTCGCCTTTCCGTTATCATGCTATCTTTCATCTTACTCGATGTCTGTCCCATTTGTCTTAGACTGCTACTAGCCTTGATCTTGACAGATACCTCGATTCTGGACTTGGTATCTTATCCTCGTGATGTAGTCTGTTCTGTTACAAAGTCGTCCTTCGATGCAACCTTCAAATCTCGGTCAAATAGAAAAATCGGGTGGGACCGGTTCTAATCGTATACAACTTCGTATGTACGTATCCCCCCCACAAATAGTCACATACATTATTTAATTCGCCGGGGAAATTTCCCTCTTACAAGGTTAGAAAAGAGACTTACCCCGTCTCAAGGCTCACTTCCCGACTCAAGAACGTGCTCAAACCTCCGAATTTGGTGTAAAACGACTCGAAACTAGTTAAACATTATATAAATTAATTAATCTATGCTCAAAAGTTCATATCCCCACTATTAAAGTGATTACCTAACCCCAAATGCTAGATTCCTAAAGTTCACCCCCGGGCCCACGTACCCGGATTCCGAAAGTTTTTGATGAAAGTTGTTACCCATAACTTTAGAAACATAAATATAGGATTTTTATCAAATACCATAACCATTTTCGTGGTCAAATCTCAATTTTTACCCAAAATCTAGATTTTCATCTAAACCCTTGATTTCACCAATTTTCACATGTTAATCTACCCATAATCTATGTATTTAACTCATGTTGTATAGAAATTACTTATCTCAAAGTACTAGGTGAAAACCCTCTTCTAAAAGCTCCAAAAATCGCCAAAGATATGAAAGGAAATGAACTAAATGGTCTAAGTCCCGCATTTAATAAGTTGTGCACAGGTCTCAGATGTCGCATTTGTGGCATCTGGTTCGCAAATGCGACAAAATTATTGCAAATGCGAACTGGACTTTCCCCCTGTCCAGGTCGTAAATGCGACAAGGGAATCACAAATGCGATCAATGCTAGGGTCGCAAATGCGACTATTTCTCTCGCAATTGAGATCTAGGCCCAGACCAGGCTTTATCGCAAATGCGAGCCTTTCTCGCAAATGCGAATATATTCTCGCATTTGCGAGACCTGCAGCAGCTGCCAAGAAACACCAGAAAACTGGAGTGTTTTCAAATCCTTCCACACGTCCGAAACTCACCCGAGCTCTCGAGGCTCCATACCAACTACCCACACAAGTCTAATAACCTCATACAAACTCGCTCGAGCAATCAAAACACGAAAACAACATCAAAAACTATGAATCAGACGCAAAACACATGAATTGACTCATGAACTCAAAAATTTCTAAAAAGACTTCCGCTCGTCCGATTCCTATCAAATCAATTCGAAATGACACTAAATTTTGCGTGCAAGTCTAAAATGACACTATGGAACTATTCTCGGTCTCGAATTCCATTTGGACCTCGATAACACCAAAAACCGCTCCAACCCAAATTTTAAGGAACTTCAAGAACCAACTTTTGATATTAGGCGTTGAAATGCTCCTGGGGCATCCAAATCCCAAACCTAGCATACGCCCAAGTCTAAAATCATCATACTAACCTATTGGAACCGTCAAATCCCGATTCTGAAGCTATTTACTAAAAATGTTGACTGAAGTAAAACTTAGCGTTTTAAGCAAACTTAAGGAATCAAGTGTTCCGAATTTCAACCCGTACCCTTACAAATCCCAAACCAACCATCCCCGCAAGTCATAAAACAGTACAAGCACATACGGTGAGTCTTATTTAGGGGAACATGGTTCTAGAAAGAAAAACGATTGGTCAGGTCATTACATTCTCCACCTCTTAAACAAACGTTCGTCCTCGAATGGGTCTAGAATCATACATGGAATGTTGAACAAGTGAGGATATATGCTTCACATGTCCTCCTAGGACTCCCAAGTCTCCTCGTCGACTGGTTGAACCCTTCACTAGGCCTTCACCGCAAAAATCCTCTTGGATCTCAACTGGCGATCTTGCCTATCAACAATGGCAATTGGCTCCTTTTCATAACCCAGACTCTCATCTAAATGAATCATGTCGAAGTCTAACACATGTGACAAGTCAGGATGATACCTCTGGAGAATCGATATGTGGAAACGGGATGAACTCCCGATAGACTGGGAGGCAAAGCAAGCTCATAAGAAACCTCCCCAACTCGCCTCAATACCTCAAATGGGCCTATAAACCTTAGGCTCAACTTGCCCTTCTTACCAAACCTCATGATCACCTTCACCGGCGAGACTTTCAAGAGAACCTTCTCGCCTATCATGAATGATAAGTCACGCGCCTTCCGATCCGCGTAACTCTTATGTCGGGACTGTGCTGTGCGGAGTCGCTCCTGAATCAACTTCACCTTTTTCAAGGCATCCTTCACCAAATCAGTACCATACAACCTAGCCTCGTCAGGCTCAAACCACCCAATGGGAGAACGATATCGCCGACCATATACAGCCTCGAACGGAGCCATTTCGATGTTGGACTGGTATTTATTTGTAAGAAAACTCAGCCAAAGGCAAGAACTGATCCCACTGTGCCCCAAAATCAATCACACATGCTCTGAGCATGTCCTCCAAGATCTGAATTGTCCGCTCTGACTGTCCGTCAGCATGTGGATGAAATGCAGTGTTGAGCTCTACGCGGGTCCCAAACTCACTCTGTACGGCTCTCCAGAAATGCAAACTGAACTTAGGGCCTCTATCTGATATGATCGAAACAGGCACACCGTGCAACTGAACTATCTCCCAAATATAAATTTGGGCCAACCTCTCTGAAGTATAAGTAGTTGCAACTGGAATGAAGTGTGCCGACTTGGTGAACATGTCAACAATGACCCAAACTGCATCGAACTTCCGCAAGGTCCGTGACAACCCAACTACGAAATCCATAGTAAAGCGCTCCCATTTCCACTCCGGTATGGTCATCTGCTGGAGTAGGCCACCTGGCCTCTGGTGCTCGTACTTAACCTGCTGGAAATTTAGGCACCTAGCTACATACTCCACTATGTCTTTCTTCATCCGCCGCCACCAATAATTCTGCCTTAGGTCACGATATATCTTCGTAGCACCTGGGTGAATGAAATATCGAGAACTGTGCACCTCCTCTAGAATCCTCTCCCTCAAGCCATCGACATTAGGAACACATAGCCGACCCTGGAGTCGCAGAACACCATCATCGCTAATATAAACCTCCTTGGAACCACCCTGTAGTATCGTCTCTCTAAGAACTTCCAAGTGCGGATCGTAAAACTGTCGAGCCTTGATCTACTCCAATAGTGAAGACTGGGTAACAACAGATGCAAGAAATCGACTGGACTCTGAAATATCCAACCTCACAAGTCTGTTAGCCAAAGACTAAATGTCCAAGGCTAGCGGCCTCCCCTCCGCTGAAATGAATGTCAAACTACCCATACTCTCTTCCTTCCTACTCAAGGAATCCGCGACTACATTCGCCTTGCCCGGATGATAAATAATGGTGATGTCATAATCCTTCAGTAACTCAAGCCATCTGACTGCCTTAAATTGAGACCCCTCTGCTTGAAAAAATGCTGCAAACTGCGATGGTCGGTGTAAACCTCATATGACACCCCATATAGATAATGCCTCCAGATCTTAAGAGCATGAACAATCGTGGCCAACTCCAAATCGTGCACAAGATAATTCTTCTCATGGGGATTCAACTGACGTGAAGCATATGCAATAACTCGCCCATCCTGCATCAATACACAACCCAAGCCAACACGTGAAGCATCACAATACACCGTAACATCCCTGAACCAGAAGGTAACACAAGGACTGGTGCTATGGTCAAAGCTGTCTTGAGCTTCTGAAAGCTCACCTCACAATCATCGGACTAAAGAAACTGAGCACCCTTTTGGGTCAATCTAGTCAATGGTTATGCAATGGATGAGAAGCCCTCCACGAACCGGCGATAATAGCCTGCTAACCCTAAGAAACTCCTGATTTCGGTCGCCGAAGTAGGACGAGGCCAACTCTGAACTGCCTCAATCTTATTGGGATCCACCTTAATACCCTCACCTAATACCACATGCCCCAAAAATTCCATGGAATCTAACCAAAACTCACATTTGGAGAACTTAGCATACAGTTTATGTTCCCTCAAAGTCTGAAGCACCACTCTCAAATGTTGCTTGTGCTCCTCCATGCTACGTGAGTACATCAAAATATCATCAATGAAGACAATAACAAAGGAATTAATATAAGTCCTGAACATCATGTTCATCAAGTCCATAAATGTCGTTGGGGCATTATTCAAGCCGAAAGAAATCACTAGAAACTCATAATGGCCATATCTAGTACGGAAAGCAGTCTTCGGAACGTCTGAGTCTCGAATCTTCAACTGATGGTACCTCGATCTCAAGTCAATCTTAGAAAACACTCTAGAACCCTGCAACTGGGCAAACAAATCATGAATACTCGGCAATGGCTACTTTTTCTTAATGGTGACTTTGTTCAACTGGCGGCAATCAATGCACATCTGCATAGTCCCATCTTTCTTCTTCACAAATAATACCGGTGCACCCTAAGGTGATATACTCGGCCTGACAATCCCCTTTGCTATCAAATCCTCAAGTTGTTCCTTCAACTTCTTCAACTCTTTCGGAGCCATACGGTACGATTGGATAGATATAGGCTGGGTGCTTGGAGCCAAGTCAATACAAAAATCAATATCACGATCTGGCGGCATGCCTGGAAGGTCAGAAGGAAACACATAGGCAAACTCCTGAACTACTTGCACTGAATCAATCATCGGAGACTCTACGGTAGTATCCCGAACATAGGCTAGATAAGCCAAGCAACCCTTCTCGACCATGTGTCGAGCCTTCATAAAAGATATAACTCAACTAGATATACTGACCGATGAACCCTTCCACTCCAACCTTGGAAACTCTGGCATCACTAAGGTGATATTCTTGGCATGGCAATCAAGGACGGTGTGATATGGGGATAACCAGTCCATGCCCAGGATGACCTCAAAGTCGGTCATATCAAGTAACAGAAGATCTGCCCTAGTCTCATATCCACAGAATATAACCACACAGGTCCGAAATTAGATCCGCAACAAAAGAATCGCCCACGGGAGTGGACACATATACAGGGGCACCCCAAGACTCACGAGGAATATCCAGAAAATGAGCAAACAGGGATGACACATATGAATAGGTAGATCCTGGATCAAATAATATTGAAGCATGCCTACGCAGAGAAAGATAATACATGTGATCACGACATCTAAGGCCACTTCATCTGGTATGGCCGGAAAAGCATAAAATCTGGCTGGAGCACCACCTGGCTAGCCTCCTCCTGCCTGTCCTCCACCTCTGGGACGACCTTTACCCGCTTGCCCTCCGCCTCTGGGCGGACGGACAGATGGTGCGGCTGCTGGAGCTGTAATCATGGACTGCTGACCCTGTTGTACTGCCTTGCCCTGAAGCATGGGGAAAAATATCCACATATGACTAAGATCCCTGCACTCAAAACAACCTCTCGGCGCAGTGACCTGTTGCCCTGAAGTCTGACCCTGATGGCCTGAATTCCCACCGAAAGAACCCTAAATAGCGGGAGGCAGATATGAGTTCTCTGGCATGGCACTGAAGTAAGAACTAGAAGAACCCTTATGATCGGAGTACCCACTGGAAGGATGATCACGCTCAACTATGTCTTGTAGAAGACTAAGCGGGCGTTGCAAATATAATCCTGGG
>ML361100.1:0-14472 GCA_005239505.1 Nicotiana paniculata | reverse complement strand
TAATACCCCGGATTATATTTGCAACGCCCGCTTAGTCTTTTATAAGACATAGTTGAGCGTGATCAGGGTTAGAGATAACAGGCTCACTTGATGTAATGAGAGGCATATGAGGAACAACTGAACTTGGAAAGATATGTTCAATGGAGGTGACAGAAGAGAAAGGGTAAATATTTTCATGAAAAACAACATCCCGAGAGATAAAAACTTTTCTAGATTGTAGATTCATGACTTTGTAACCCTTTTTTCCATTTGGATAGCCCAGGAAAATACATTTGGTTGCTCTAGGCTCCAACTTGCTTCTATGTGCATAGAGAGTAGAAACATAAACTAGGCAGCCAAAATTTTTTATGTTTGCATAAAATGGAGGTTTCTTGTAGAATGTGATAAGGTGTTTTGAATTTCAACACTCTAGAAGGTAATCTGTTGATTAAAAAGGTAGCAGTTAGTAAGCAATCTCCCAAAACGAAATTAGAACCTTAGATTGATGCAACAATGCCCTACAAACTTCAAGAAGATGTCTAGGTTTTCTCTCTACAATTCCATTTTGTTGTGGAGTATTGACACATGTAATTTGATGGAGAATACCTTGTGAGTTGAAAAATTCAGAGGCAAGAGTACTTGTACCAAATTCTAAAGCATTATCAGATCTGATAGACTTGACTTTTGTGGAAAATTGTCTTTCAACCATGCTTAGGAAAGATTTAAGTATGGTGAAGGCATTACTTTTTGTTGCCAAAAGATAAGTCCAAGTACCCCTACTATAATCATCTACAATAGTAAGAAAATACTTGTACCCATCATAGGTAGGGGTTTTATAAGGTCCCCAAGTGTCAATGTGAATTAATTCAAAATTTGAACTGGTAGTGATTGAACTTGATGGGAAAGGTAATTTGGCTTGTCTTGCTAAAGGACAAATTTCACAAGGAACATTAATATCACAATGAGAATTTGGAAAAATAGACTTGATATTTCTCATAGCTTAAAATGGAAGATGACCCAACCTAGTGTGCCATAACATTACATCAACATTAGAGTTTACTGTTGCAGAAACTGAACTAGTAACAGGGAATAAACTAGAATGTTGATTACAAACTGAAACATCAACATATCTTTTAGACTTAGGCAAAATACTAGAGTGCTGATTACAAACTGAAAGATTGACATTGTTCTGAGAGAAAATCCTAGACAAAGCTCTAGAAGGCTGAAGTAGATAAAGACCACCCTGCAAATCACCAAGAACCAGAGGCCTCTTCAGTGAAGGGGCCTGCAAAATGCAATGAGTAGAAGAGAACATTAGCAAACAGAGATATTGTTGGCACAATCTTTGAACTGATAAAAGATTGAAATTGAAATCTGGAATTAAAAGCACATTCCTAAGAATCAGTTTGGGAAGAATTGAAACATTTCCCTTATGAGTTACCTTTAGCTTTTCTGAGTTAGGAAGATTTACTATCAAAGGTTTAGGAAGTGGTATGATCTCAGAAAAAATAGTGGGGTCAAAAGCCATATGCTCAGTAGCACCTGAGTCTAGAATCTAGGAATTAGACTTAATGTGAGTGCAATATGAGATAGAATTGTGTATGCAGGACATGCAGTGTAAAATGTGATTAGTTATACCAGCACATGCAACATAACAACTTGTTGTCCTCCTTTTACATCTTGAAGTAATTGAATGAGTTGAGTGAATTGGTCTTGTGATAACTGCTACTGGACATTCATTCCAGAATCAATGTTAAAACCATGAACTGACCCTCCATCATTTATGGCTGCATTGGCCTGAGCTCCTTCTTGAAATTTCTTAGACTTTGTGAACTTAAAATCGGCAAGAAAACCTATAATCCTGTAGCACTTATCCATACTGTATCCAGATTTCTTACAGTAGGAACAGATCTGATTGTTTTTCTTGTAATCTCCCTTGCCTTTTCCACCTCTAGAATCAGAATTTTCAAACTTCTGAGAACCACCAGATTGATTAGCAGCCATAAAAGAAGATGAATCACGAGAGAATTGATTGTTAACATAGATTTCCCTTTGTTTTTCATCTTGAATCAACAATGAATAAGCATGATTAACACTAGGTAAAAGTGAAATCATTAGAATGTTTCCATTAACAGCAGCATAAGAATCATTCAATCCCATAAGAAATTGAATGAGTCTTTCATCTTGAAATGACTTAGAGACTTTTGCCTTACCTCCACATGTACAATCATATCCACGGCTTATGTTTTCATTGAGAGTATCTAGTTCATCCCAAAGCCTTTTTACCTTAGTGATGTATCCTGCTATGTCATTAGACCCTTGTACTAAGTCATTGAGCTCCTTTTGCAGGTGATACAACTATGCTCCATTGGACTGTCCAAAGCGATCTTCCAAATCAGTCCACAGATCTTTGGCTGTCCTGGAGTAGATAACACTGCCTGCAATCTCTTTGGAGAGGGAGTTGAGGAGCCAAGATAAAACTATGTCGTTGCATCTGCTCCAAAGCTTGAAGTTTGGTGAATCAGGAGATGGAGGTGAGCAAGATCCATCAATAAAGCCAACTTTATTTTTGGCCGATAGAGCGATGAGGACTGATCTACGCCAGCTCCCATAACCTCTGCCATCAAAGGTGAAATTCACAAGATTCATCCCTGGAAAGTCAAAGGAATGAAGATAATATGGGTGAGTAGAATCCATGACTGTGATCTTGGGATCTACTGCTGTGACTTCAGTAGATTTCCATGCGAGAGAAGCATCAGTAGCCATGGTGGGAGAAGAAAACGTGGTTGAGTAGTGCACATGAACGTCACTGCTCTGATACCATGAAGAGAGTGAAAGAGATTGTGAAATTTTTCTGTGTATTTTTCATTCAGCACTGTACAATATTTATACAAGATGTAAAAGAATCTATTGTAACTAACTTATCCAGTTGTCCTATTTTCTATTGGCTAAAATAAAGAATAAAACAATCTGTACAGAATTCTTGTTATACAGTTGTATCTTCTAGAAGCTGATCCAATGGTCCAAAATGCTGCCAAGTCAACAAAGATCAAAGGCTCTAATAAAAGTAAACTAATTAGTCCAATGCAGATTAGGCCTCCACGTGTAGTCTATAGACCAAAATTCTGAAGACTAATATCTTCATCTCTTTTCCTTATTTATGTCAAAGACTTCTTCAGTCATCTTCTTCAAATCATCTTCTTCATATATATTATTTCCAGCGATTGTGCGAACACATGTCGAAAGCAATGCCCCATTGTCAGAGGCTGGACATCTGTCGGAAATCCAGGAAATGGATGCGTCTTGATACTGAACCCTTGCAAATTGTCTGTAGTTGCCGCAGGTACTGCTGAAAGCTGGTCTCATGAACCAAATTATCATAAGAACACGTGCACGAGATGGAAGAAAATTAAGAGATTAACACATTTTGTATACATCCAAAGTGTCATCACTAAGCTGTAATATATTACAACCAGCACGTGAAAGCTTGTCTAATAAACAAGTCAAATTGCTGTAAATGACCGGCGACATTGAGATATGTGATCGAGTGATAGCAGCAGCTAACATATAAGTTCCGGTGCATTTCAGAATGAAGGGCTAATAATAAAGATTACAGATTTATTATAGAAGTTGAAAGACAATACACTTTCATACTTGAGCTGCATTTGAGATTACAGTATTTCCCTCAGCCAAACATGCTGCCATCATAAGAGTTTCTGTTGCTCCTACACTGGGGCAGTCAAGTCGGAAGCTTGCACCAGTCAAACCTTTACCATTTGATACATGTGCTTGCACTTTTCCATCTCTATGTGAACTCGTAAAGTTAATCACTACTCATTCTGAAGAAACTCAACATGCTATCAGTACCATGGCACAATCAGCCTGAAACCATTGGGCATAATACTATGTCAAAAAGCTAAAAGAGAACTTCACATATAAGATAGTATTATGTCACATCCACCAGTAGCCTCACCAAACCGAGCCAATAATGGCCCTAACACAAAAAACCCACCTCTAGGTTTCCCAATTTCAGTCGAATCAGGTAATTCTAAAGACAACAGTAGTCCATCAGTATTAACCATTATTTCTCCATTAAAAGTCGTACCTTGAGCACCCAAAGACTTCAAGATTGAAGCCATTGTTCTGGTATCTGATAATCAGGGTACATTTTTAAGGTTTGAAGATCCAGAGCAGCAAAGGGTAGCTGCAAGAATAGGTAAAGCTGAGTTCTTGGACCCACTAATGCTGACAGTGGTCACAAAGGAACATTTTCCATCATTCGGGTGGTCTTATTAACCCAGTAACAAAAACAATTGAATAATTGAAGCTTTTTTTGGAGCCGGACGATCAAGCAAATTAAATTATCATATGTTGTTAAAAAATAAAACATATCTAAATAAGGAAAATAATATCAGAAAGCCTTAGAGAGCTTGTTCATATAAGATAAGGTAGCGGGATAAAAGAATATAATGATTCTCTGTATGTGCAAGCTGAAAGCAGTTAGTTTAATTATTAGAGCAATCGACGAAGGAAGACTAAGGAGGACGAAGAGGCTTACACTAGCTAGGATCAGAGAAGTCGATCTGAATTAAGTTGAAAGGTATTTCATGGAATTAAGTAATGTTGTAAACAATTTTAACACGTTTAGGCAAAGAGCTTAAAAGCACAACGTAAAAGCACAACTAATTTACAACTTTCATAGATTATTTCTACATAATTAAATACAACTATAATATCATACAACTTAAATATACTTTGTATACAATATGTCTTTTGTACATTTTATATATGACTTATATATAGTAAAAATAAATTTCATACAACTAATTATATATTGTACAACTTACTTACAACTTATCTACAACTTTCATATATTATTTCTACCCAGTTATATACAACTACAATCTCATACAACTTAAATACAATTTTTATACAAATTTTATACAATATTTAAATAAAAAAATATATATAAACAACAAAATACAATTACAATTTTACTACAATTTCGTAAGTATAATGTATGTCATGTCGTCTTCTTCTTCTTCTTCTTCTTCTTCTTCTTCGAGTTTCAATCTGAAATTCAATCAAAATCAAGTCTAATCTTCACCAAAACATCCTCAAAATTGAGATATAAACTCCAAACAATATTCTCAATTGTTTGCAACAATACCCAGTCCAAACAAATAATGATTTTTGAAAATCCAAATTAGAATTCAAAGCTTCAAAGCTTTTTAATGACTGTCAATGGTGGAGACTCAAACACCACCAAAAAAACATATTGATTGACAATTTAAATTTGAACATCAATTGTGCAACATTACTAGAATTTGAACACCAATTGTGCAACACCTTCAGCTCTACATTATTGAAATTTCAATAAGCATGAAATTGTTGCTCTCTTTCTCTTTGCTCTATATTACTGGAATTAGGGATTGAGAGATAGAGAGAGACATATAGAGAGAGAGAGAGCCGCTGGAGAGAGAGAAACAGTGAGAGAGAGAGAGAGAGCACAGGAAGGAGAGAGAATAAGTATGAGAAATAATTGATTCCTAATATAAAGAGATACTCGTTTAATTCGTAAAGTATATATAATTGGTAAATTATATATAGTATGTAATTAAATTAAAACTTGAGTAGGGAGGGTAATAAAGTTTCAAATAGTGTATAGGAATATAAAAATTCCTTTTAAAAGGTTCATTATCCAACTCATATTTTAGCTAATAATATGGATGAATAACTATTTTTTTCCTATCCATTTGGCCACCGGTGCAGTACACACTATTTTTTTCTGACTTTACTTGTGAAATTATACTGAATTGTTATTATGCACCTAAGCTAGCCCGAACATTACCGAAAAACTAATAAGAAACTTATGGAATCTCAAATGAAATTAAATCAGCCTTCCAGAATCAGATGACGGCAGAAGAAATGGTTCAACAATCCAAACCGAAGTATAATTAGACTAATTCAACTTTAATTTCCTAAACCGTCTCTCCATTGTTGGAATTCATTTTGGACAATATTTATAAATTATGGGTGTGTTGGTACAAAGGAAATACTTTTTAATTTTTTTAATATTTGATTAGCTTATTGAAAAATATTTTTCTCATGAATTTATTTTCCTCCGATTAGAGAAAAATATTCTCCCTACAAAGAGAAGGATATTTTACAAAACTCCTTCTCCACCTTCTCCCTATTCTCCNCCAAACCCAACCCGCCCCACCCCCCGCCTACCCAGCCCATCCTCATCTCCCACCTCTCAACCTAAATAAAATATTATTAACAGTACTTTCTTTTCATGTTATATCATATATTTTTTTTGCATTTTAATAAATGAGTTATTTTTTTATATGATATAAAAAAAATAGATTTTTCATTTCAACAAAAATAATACTTTCTTTTCATAGAAATTTTTTTTTCTTTTCATGATGTAGAAAAAAATATTTTTTTTTTCATTTCAACAAAATGAGTATTTTTTTTTATTTTAATAAAATGAGTACTTTATTTTCATGTTGTAGAAATAGTACTTTCTTTTTCAACCAAAAAAATGTATTTTCTTTTTAGTTTGAAGCACAAATTTTAATGTTATTTTTGCGTAAAAAAGTAAGCAGCACATTAGTTCCTTTGGATTTATGTTAATTTTAAAAAAATAATTAAATTTCTTGAAGAAAATAGAGTCCTGAAAACGTTGGATATTTGGGGGGAGAGGGGAGGGGGGTGTGAGCAAGGAAACATGGAGACCTACGGGAATGGGGTGAGAAGAATAATATAAAAAAATATTTTTCTGTTCTCTAACCAAACATTAAAAATATTTTACGAAAATTTTTTTTCACTCACCAATTAAATAAGAAAAAATAAATAATAAAACCACATATTTTTCATAAAAATATTTTCTAAAAAAACATTTTCCTTGCAACAAACACACCCTATAACTCTATCCATATTGTCTGAACTGGTGGAAAACAGTAGGCTGTCTTTTAGTGCATTGAACGTTCCTTCATCGAAATCTTTGAAAGTTTCTAGAAGATTTATAACCTCGATGTGCTTTTCGAATCAGCTTATTTTAAAAAGATTTTTTTTACAAAAATACTTTCCTTTGTCTAATCAATTTAAAATCACTTTTCAGCAAAGATTTTGTCAAATTTTTAAAAAATAATTTTAAATGTATTTTTCTCAAAAATACTTTTAAAAAAATTACTTCAAAAAGCTTGATCGAATACTTTAACTTTGAATAAAAATACTTTTGGCCAAAAAAGAAGTACGCCACGATTAATCAATTAAGTTACAAAAAGAGCATAACTTTGACAATAAAATATCCACCCAATAAATTGGATTATTTTATGTAGGCCCCAACGCACAATATTTTATTTTCAGATACAAGTTCAAAGCATATACCTTCACATCATTGCTTACGTGAGTTAAGAGAAAAAGAAAAAAAAATCTAGATAATGAGCCACCAATGCCACGAGAAATACCTCCATTATTATCATTTCTCTCTGGACAATTTTGAATAAAAGATATTCTCGACCGTAAATGTAATTAGCCGAAGTTACTTGAAATAATTTGATCATATTGTACGAAAATACACCAATCTATAAGCGTAAAATTGACAAAAATATTTTGTGGTGTCATATGATACTAGTTTGTGATTTTTTTTTAACTAAAGATATAAATAATAATTTCAAGAAAATAATATATATACACATATACATTCAGAAACGAAGTAAGTAGGTTCAATTGGATCCTCTTGGCCGAAAAATTGTAAATGAAGCAGAAAGAATATGAAATATTAAATCTCCCTGATATATAAGGGAATATCAAAATTCAGTATTTATAATTATAAGAGAATATAAGAAAAGTAACGTTTAGAACTTTGTATGTCTAAATTCAGTATTTTAGTTGTTTACATTAGTATAACAATAACTATAAGATGTTAACATTCTAACTTATTTTTTTCGAGATACACTTCTAATTTTAGAAACTCATTTTCTAAACAAATTAATACATCCAATAAATGGAATCAAATATTGAATATTCATAAAATCATTTTGTTAGGAATTGAGGTCTGATTAATTGATATTTGACAATCAATATCAATATATTTATTATTATTATTATTATTATTATTATTACTCTTTCTATTTTAATTTATGTGAACCTTCCTTTTAAGTTCGTGTAAAAAAAGAATGCCTAATATCATTATTTGGAAATAATATTTATTTATGCAATGATTTATAGCTACCAAAAATAGACGTACCTCGTTTTACATCACAATTTCAAACATATTCTCTATTTTTATAAATTTCGTGTCAGTCAAATGTGTTCAAATAAATTAAAATGGATGGAGCATTATATTATTATTATATGAAAGTCCAATGACGGACGGGTTCACCTAATATTCCACCACGTGTCAATTTTTGCTCGTGACATGTGTCACTTTCTGCTGGTGCCACGTTTCAAATCGTGTCCTTATCTCTATATGCAATGTTCTCACACGGTTTTAAGTTTCAAGATATTTGACCTTTAGAAAGCATCTTCTGAAAAATCTATAAATTCATATACGCTAATGCTTTATTCTGCTCTTATACGAAGAAAAAATCTCAGTTTCCTTAGGCAATTTTCTTTGATTCTAAAACCAACCCATTTCAATTCTGTGTCTACTTCTCCGATTCAAACAGTTATTTCCAATTCTATTGTTTCCGCTAAGAGATTTGAGTTGTTTTGTTTAAGATCAGATTATAGTACAACCATGGCCAGCCAATCTAGCAAGCCTCAATCTATTTATGACTTCACTGTTAAGGTCAGCACTTTTACTTTGTTATAATTTTTGTTTTTTTTTACCTTAAATTATTTTTTTTATAAATAGAATTCTTGTTTCTGTTTGTTTTATTAGTCCCTGAATTAAAAAAATTGAGGTGTGTGGCATCATTTTCTCGGTTTGTATGTGATCTAACATTGTTTTTGTATAGGAATTAATCACTACCATAAGAAAAATATGAGAAAGATTATTCATTTTTGTTTTCTTTTATGTAAAGGTCGCTCATTTTTGTTTTCATTTATGCTTTTGTTTAATTATTTGGTCTATGAATTAGGGGTTTTGCGTTTTGAGGCATCATTTTGATTTTGTGGGTCCGTAAATTATTATGCGTTGTTTGTATGAATATGAATAATCCAGATAAGCAACAATTTAAATGATAATCCATTATTTTACTCATTTATGGGTTTGGTGTAAAGAGAGAGTCCCTGTTGTATAGGTAGTTGGGATAACTTGTTAAATGAATGAGGTGGAGAATCATCGAACCCTCTTAGTGCTAGAGGAAAAAAGATTATGGTCTGAGCATGCCTTGTGATGTGTGGGTTAGGCGCACGTAACAGGTTGAACAAATCAATGGAGGGGATACATTGAATTTCAAATCGTGTGCAGTGAGAACTGACACTCGAGGATTTCTCGGTCATTAAAGAAAAGGATAAGTAGAGGGTGTAGATTTAGAAGGGTGGTCTTGGCGTAACTGGTAAAGTTGCTGTCATGTGAAAAGATGGTCGCGAGTGCGATTCCTGGAAACAGTCTCTTCTACAAATATAGAGTTGAAATACAGAGTTAGGGTGCGTACAATAGACCCCTGTGGTCCGACCCTTCTTCGGATTCGGCACATAGCGAGAGCTTAGTGCACATGACTGTCCTTTTAGAAGGTGTAGACTTGTGATATATGGTATCCATTTAGGGCTAGTAGCAAACTAAGGCCTGTTGCAGTATTTGTTATCCAAACTTGGGGTTCGTTTTCTGTTTCATTATAGTAAAAGAATTGGTTTTAAGTTTTTTTCATTTATATAACTAAGGTTGAGAGTATTTTTTCTCAGGATAATACACTTTAAGCTGTAATCTTGATAAGATTTTGTATTATTGAACTTCATTTGATTGTTACAGGATGCTAAGGGTAATGATGTTGATCTCAGCATTTACAAGGGAAAGGTCCTTATCATTGTCAATGTTGCATCACAGTGGTATGTATTAGCTTCATAGTTTTCTTATTCGTTATACGTTTGAGACCTCTTTCTATGGTTTTATTTGCTCGTTGTAGTTGTGAAGTTCCACATGTTGGTTTCCGTAGAATTGACTGAAAGTATCCCGAACAGATGTCCAAATTGGAATTGGTCTTTAATCGACCAAGTGAAAGAATGCATACCAATTATTTAACTTTTTATTTATAAATGTGGTTTGATACTCAGGATTCTGATGGTGTACGAGTACCATTCTGTTGATCTAGCGCATTTTGTGGATCTTTAATCTGTTATATTTCCATATGTCTGCTGTCGTATCAACTTAGCATTGTCCGTTTTTTCCGAGTTCAATTGAACATCAACTCAGCCTTTTCTCAGACGTCTGCTCTGAGAAATTAAACTAAAAGCTTATCATCCTAGACGATCTTATCGGATAAGGCATTCCTTTCCGCATGCTGAAAATATTATGTATGTGGAAACTATACAAACTGATTGGTAAAACGTGGTGATGGAACATTTCTAGACTGGATATGAGTATCTGATGTTGATCTACTGTATTTTGAGAGGGTTATTGATCGGCTTTCTGATGGGAGACATACGCATTCCTACTTTGCTTGGTTTAAAGAAACATGATAAGTACTAGAGTATTTTTTTAACAAATAACAAGTTGATGTGCAGCTTCAGATAAAATGTTCTGTTAATTATAGTTGGAAAAGGTATTCATTATAGTTATGATATCATTCTGTTATGATGTTTAACATATGCTGATAAGCATCAATTGATTTCATCTTCTGATGCAGTGGCCTGACAAATTCAAACTACACTGACATGACCGAGATATACAAGAAGTACAAGGACCAAGGTATATTTTCAGTTCTCCTAAATTTGATGCTGACCGAACAAACTAATGACAGAAAACACTCCTCCTGGTTAAGTTCCAGGCAATGGAGGCACTTATCTAGACCCCCTTACGTTGCAAAGAAAACTTAATCGATACGCACATTATGTTGAGTTTAGTGTGTTGATATATCCTCACCATGTTACATAGGTCTGGAGATTCTTGCATTCCCTTGCAACCAGTTCGGTGGACAGGAGCCTGGAAGCATTGAAGAGATCCAGAGCATGGTTTGCACTCGCTTCAAGGCCGAGTACCCCATATTTGATAAGGTCGCAACGACACTAATACTTTTTTCTTCTAGTCATGCATATCATTTCATTTTTCCATATCTGTGTCGCACATATCCTCATTCAAGAATGCTACAAGTTCCTAGCTCGAAAAAAAGAAGAAGAAGAAACAAGTAGTATGTATTAACTGTTTAGCTTAATGATTTAGGTGGATGTGAATGGTGATAATGCTGCTCCACTGTATAAGTTCTTGAAATCAAGCAAAGGTGGGTTCTTTGGGGATAGTATCAAGTGGAACTTCTCCAAATTCCTTGTTGACAAAGAAGGAAACGTCGTCGATCGCTACTCTCCAACCACTGCTCCAGCTAGCATGGAGGTAAGAATCCACCAGTCTCCTCTCCTATAGTTATCTTTCCTTGTTAAGAGTCTAGCTGATGAAGTTTTCTGCCTTTGTTTTTGTAGAAGGATATCAAGAAACTTTTGGGGGTTGCTTAAGCTCTGGATTGATCTGCATCTGCATTCCTCTACTAGAAATAATGAGAGACTACTATAGTGAATAAGTTCTATTTTGATGTAATTTGCTTCTTGTTTTGCTACTACTTTGTTCAGCTGCTTGTACAATTTCAATGTTCAATATATTTCCAATGACAAGTATTATAGTCGACATTCCAAATATAGCCTTTATCTAGTGTTGAGAAGAAGTAAGAATATTTGGCCTCGGGGTATTATTAGTGTAATGACCCGGCATGTCGTTTTGAGTATCTGCACTTTGTTCGGTGTTCTGAGGGTCTAAGTATCTCCGCATGATGTATTATGACTTGAGTAAATCGTCGGTGTTGGTTTATAAGCTATCGGAAAACAATTTGGAAGAATGAGCTTCAGGATTTAAGTTTTAAGTTGGAAGAAGACTAAGAACTTTTTAGCATATGACCTCAGAATGGAGTTTCGTCAGTTTCGTTAGCTCTGTTTGGTAATTTTGGACTTGGGAAAGCGTCCGGATTGTAATTTGGAGGTTCGTAGTTGAGTTAGTCTTTAAATGGCGAAAGTTGAATTTTTAGAAGTTTGATCGAGAATGGACTTTTTGATATCGGGGTCGGATTTTGATTTCGGAAGTTGGAATAGGTCTGCAATGGCAAGTGTGAGTTGTGTGTAAAATTTGAGGCCAATCAGAATTGATTTGAGTGGTCCGGACGCTCGGTTGCGATTTTAGAAGTTCTTGAAGTTTAGTTTGATTTTCATGCGTTTTGGCGTCCGATTCGTGGTTTTAGAAGTTATTTTGATGATTTGAGTGTGTAAGCGAGTTACTGTCGTGGTTATTTTGACGTGTCTTGTTCGGTCATCTCTATGCGCGATCACTACTACATTGCTATGGTCGATATTGTGGGATGCTGGATTTTATACCTGTGTCGCTAATGAATTATGAGACTTGTGGAAGTACTTGAATTATGTGGCCCTTGAGGGTTCATTGAATCATTGTTGGCTTGTAAAACAGTAATTTAGAACTTTGTTTGGAATATTCGTTGATCACTCTCCTCGATGTTATATATATACTTCTTGCCTTGCCATTTTATTGATATTCGTATGCTTGGTAAGGAAGAGTGTAAAGTACGAAGGGTGATGCCATGCCATTTTATATTTATTATCATGTGACGAAGAGTGCTTTTGGGTGATGCCGTGCCATTTTATATTCATTACGATGTGAGTAAGAGTGTAAAGCACGATGCCGTACCATATTATTGAAAGTGTAAAGAACGAAGGGTGATGCCGTGCCATATTATTGAGAGTAAAAGCACGATGGGTGATGCCGTGTCATGTCATTTGTGAGTAAAAGCACGAAGGGTAATGCCGTGCCACTGCATTTATACTTTTATACTTTTGTATCATTGTGAGGTCATGTCACGAAGGATGTTTCCGTGCAAGTAAGGACGAGAGATATGCATTATGTTATGATATTCTTTTCTTGCAGATATCTTCATGTCTTACCTTGAATTGTAACTGTTGTATTTATAGTTTTCATGTGACCCGTCGTCATTGTTTTATCCTTATCCTCTGTCTCAATCGTTGTTTTGTTGCCTATGCCTTCTATTTGTTTGGCTTGTAAACATCCTGCCTACTTCCAGCTGTTATGATTTCATCCATGTCATATTCATTTTGTTTCCATTAGGTGCGAGTCTTCTTCCATGTTGGCCATTCATGTTCTAATTATTACATTATAAAGAACATGTACCCCTCTCCCCTTCTATTATTTGTTATATTCATCTTCACGCCTCCGTCATGCTAGTTAGATGAAATTATAACCTTTGTTTCCTAATTTAGGTCATTAACTCTATGCTCTTTGCTTAGTCTGTTACGATGTCCTTCTGTACATTCTTATTTATTATTACTGCTTGCATATTCCCTTCCTTGTCATTTCTATTATCGGTATTTCTATCGTTTGGTTGGTACTATTTTACGTATATATTGTGAAGATGAGATAAATGCACGAAGAATGTTGTCGTGCCGTTAGATTTGATGTCTTGAGTACTTCGTTCACACTATGAAAGTTTTGAGGTGATTGTTGTGGTTCACGAGCTTTAAGGAAAGGGCCGATTAAGATGTTGGAAACTGTTGAGTTGTGATTCTTTTTGGTATTCTTTTATTGCTTTGTATAGTCGCATTGTGTACTCTATTCTATTATTCTGTTGTATAGTTTTATTGCTAGTTTACATTATAGTGTTTATTACTGAGCATCTTTTAACTAAAATCCTCATCACTACTTCGACGAGGTTAGTCAAGATACTTACCAGTACATGGGGTCAACTTGTATTGATGCTGCACTTCTGCACACTCTGTGCAGACTATTGGAGTGGAGTGCTGAAGAAGTCGGGGGTTGACCCCGAAGATGTTCGTGTATTCTGGATAGAAGCTGCCACTAGTCCTTGGTAGTTTTAGATCTTATTAATCTGTTCATATAGTTTTCAAACAGAACATGTATTTATTCATATTAGCTTTGTATATTCTAAGTCTTAGAAGCTCATAATTCGTACTATCAGTTCTTGGGTAAAATTTGTAAAAGTTCAGATAAATCCTAATTTTTTTTTCTTTAAGTTCATTTGGTTTGTTTCTTTTATTAATTGGCTTACCTAGCAGGTCAAGTTAGGTGCCATCATGACCTGTGATTTTTGGGTCGTGACAATTAGATAAAAAAACCCAGTAAAACAGATAGTTAATAATGTAAAATTTAGTTCAAACAGCTGCATACAAATCCATAATCTTTTAAAAAAGAAACAAGTACTATTATTCGAGTTTAACTTTTTTACACTGACAGATAATATAAAAGAACATTTACATATTAAGTCACATAAAAGGTAAGATTAAGGCAACTATATG
>MDKI01189987.1:0-16162 GCA_005239505.1 Nicotiana paniculata | reverse complement strand
CTATTCTCTCACCAACGTTAGGCAAGACACTTACCTCGGGTCCAAAAATAGCAAATCAAGCCTCTAACACTGCTTTTCCCCTCGAATCTAACTCCGAAACGATAATATCTAGACATAATTAGCTTAATAACATCAATAATGACTCAATAATTCAATCACATAGCCTAAATATACATTTCCTAGCATTCTTCCAAAAATACCAAAATTTGACCCTGGGCCCGCTTGGTCCAAACACGAGGCTCGGACCAAAATCCGATCACCCATACCCCCCACGAACCCAAATATGTAATTTGTTTTGAAATTCGACCTCAAATTGAGTTTGAATTACCCAAAATTCCATAAACTCTAACTCTACCCAAAACCCCTAATTTCTACTTTGTTTTCATGAATTTAGGCCTAGATTCTAGTGTTTGATGAAGGAACATGGAAGAATTAGGAGTTAAAATCACTTACCCAAGTGATTATGGAGGGAAATTAGCTTGGAGGTTGTCAATGGGGTTTTGGAGAAGAAGAGAGTGGTGAAAATAGGAAAATCCCGTAATGGTATTCTGTTTTTGGGGTATTAATTAATTTGGCAAAATTTGTTCTCTGCGATCGCGAAAGAAGGGCTGCAATCGCAGAGCTATAGGATATCCTACTACGCGACCGCAGAAGGTAGGATGCGATCGCAGAAGGACCAGTCCACAGACCTCTGCGATCGCGGAGGAAAAGGTGCGACCGCAGAGAGATACTACCCAGACCCCACGAGACTCCCATGGTACATTATGCGATCGCGGAGGCTACCATGCGATCGCACAGTGCAACCAAACTACCCCCTTGATTAAGCCTATGCAATCGCTGTTCTATGAATGCGATCGCAGATAATAAAACCTCAGACACCAGAAAATGAAGATTACACCAGAAATTTTCGAAGTCTTTTCACTCTGACGCCTACCCGAAACTTACTCGAGCCCTCGGAGCTCAAAACCAAGAATACACACGACTCCCAAGTCATCCTACAGACTTATTCAAGCATTTAAACCACCAAAATATCATCAAAAATAAGGAATTAAACTCCAAAAATCATAGAATTTTCTTAAACTTCATAAACTTCTAGTTTCTCCATTTTTTATCTGAAACACGTCAATTCAAGTCCGTTTTACATCAAATTTTACAGGTATCTCAGATAACACAAATTAAACATGTTTCGGGCTCCGAAATCATAATACGGGCCAGGTAACACAGATTTCACATCATAGTTCATTTTCAAAAGTCTTAATTATTTTTCAGAAAATAATTTCCTTTAAAAATTCATTTCTCGGAGTTGGGACCTCAGAATTCGATTTCGTGCATACGCCCAACTCCTATATTTTCTTACGGACCCTCCGACCCGTTGAATAACGGGTCCGGCTCTGTTTACCAAAAATGTTGACCAAAGTCAACTTTAATCAATTAATTATTAGAAATTCAACTTTTCATGTTGTTTTCACATAAAGGCTTCCCGGCTACACGCCCAGGATGTGCACGCATATTAAGGTGATATTAACGGAGGCTTTAGGGGCCTCGGAACACAGATTTAGCTAAATTAACATAGGATGACCTCTTGGGTCATCAGAGTCAGACACTACAGATTTACCCTTGCAAATCGTCTTCGTATATTCATTTCTACTGTATTTTTTTTCTTTCAAAAACCCTTTTATTTTTCTCATTTCTAGATGCAACTTTTTGATAATTAGAATGAGGGTGATGACGCATGCGTGCGGTGTTGGTGCACCAGAACTATGGGATATTGACAAAAAATTAGTTCTTTCAACAGATGATTCTGAGTTTCTTCAATCCGAACATTATCTCTACCACCATTGTTCATGGTTTTTTGAGCAATGTGTTTTATATGAACATATGGGATGAAGAAAAGTGGGATAGACACTTGTGATATACGAGAATATATTTTAATGGAGAAATTGTGAGAAAAATTGATAGTGATAGATATGTTAGGTGAGAGAGAATCAGAAATAGATCTTTTAAGTGAGAGAGAATATCAATGGAGAAATTTTAGGATATGAAAAGTTATACGTAACAAAATAAATTGTACTAAAAGTAATTTTGTTAAAGTTGTTGTAGAAAATATAAATAAGTCTTTAAAGGGCTGTATTATATGATAATATATGGAATTTATATTTATATAATTATTAATAAAATATTTTAAATTTTAATATTTATTTAACATTTGTAGGATTAAATGCGTTAATAGGGTAAAACTTTTCTCTCACTAAATTAAATAAAATATCTATCTTCTCACCAATTATGTTTTTCTTTCTTTCTTTTTTCATATTTTTTACTACTATTTTACTTTCTAATTTTAAATCAATTTCTCTAAATTAGCTTTTCCTTTTTGTCACATTTGATTGTTCCACATATCAGTAAGCAAGTTCTTTTGTGTCTCTTTTTTTTTAACTAAGAAATCCAGAGACAAGTATCATAAGGTTCAAACCACGATCGATAATAGGCTCAATCCTTTTACCAAATCATTTAATGTTATATCTATAGGGAGTTTAATACCATATGACTTACGCCTAACCCCCATATCATATGTTGTTCTCTCACCACTTTTTTTTGTAATATTATATGGATTTTATGAAAGAAATTTCAGAGTCTTTTAATATATTTTAGTTTTAAACCACCAGTTTCTTTGAGCCGCCCTCATTAATGATCAACAGTTATTTATAGACCACTGTAAATGAACGTGTCATTCGACCAACTTCATTCACATTTGGTAACCAAATAACACATTTACTGGTTGTTGTCTTATCTTAATTGAACCTCTATAAAATTTAATTGAGAATAGAATAGGGGTGGTCATGTGGCTTGATTAGGTGACTAGTAAAGCTTTAATTTAGGTCCCCAAAATTAAATAATATATTTTATGATTTTATTTCAAGTTAGACAGTATTAAGTTTGCAAAAAAAAAAGAATCTTGGACAAAAAGAACGAAAGAAAGACTATCTACTATTTAATACTAAAAATATTTTAAAACTTTGAATTAAATCACTTAGATATTGATATTAGTAACTATATTTTTTACAACAATATCAAAGGTAACATATTAAAAAATATGTCTTACATCCAATTTATGTAAACTACCTCTTACTAATATAAATGATAATACTACTTTGTGAAGTTAAATATTTTATCATTTAAGCATGTTATACTATAAATAACAAGTATTAAAAAATGGATACATGCATTATATATCAAAGATAAGAAGATAGAAGAAATGGAAATCCCTCAACAAGCAAGCTGGATGGTGAGACAAATTCTAGAAGCTAGAATTATTTTGCAGCAGGTTCAACATAAAAATATGGCTAAGAGGAGTATGATTAGCCAGTTCTACTTTCAGCTAGTGGGAGATAGACCTAGATTTCACTGGAAATATATGATGTTTAGAAACAAATCTAGGTCTAAATTTGTGTTCACAATGTGGTTGCACTTGCATGGGAAGTTATTGACTGTTGATAGGTTGATCAAATAGGGGGTAACTGTTGATGCTAAATGTGTGTTATGTAAGCTTCATGATGAAACAAATGAGCATTTGTTCGTGGATTGTTCCTTCATAAAAGCAGTGTGGCAGAGGATCTTGCAGTGGATGCAAAGACGATGCAGTTCGTGATAACTGGACACAACATCAGCTTTGGATGATCAAGAATGCTAAAGGCAGATCATGTGGTGCTCAGTTATACAGATTGGTTTATGCAGAGGTTATACACAGTGTTTGAATTGAAGAAATCTGAGATTGTTTCAGCAAAGAAGAAGAATTGTGGATAGTATAGCTAGAGAAATAGCCTACATTTGCAATGTAAGAGCTACAAAAGAAATTAGTAGTGTAGTTCAACATTTTATGTTTCTTTGATTCAGTATGTAGGAGGTAGTTTTATTGGTGAGTATGTAGGAGGTAGCTGTTGAAATAAATAAGGTATCAATTTTTACCTCCTATATCAAAGATTGATACCTTATTTATTTTAAATAAATACCCTTTCAAAAATTTATATTCCATAGCTACCTTTTTATTTTTTATAGCCAAATATCTATTTATGGTCACATACTACCCTTAAGCCATAAAATAAGCTTTGTATTATTTTTCTCTCCCCTCAAATTTCTCATATCCCCTACCCCTTATCTATTCTCTCTTTCTCTCTCTCTCTCTCTATCTATCTCTCTCTCTATCTCTTTCTCTCTCTCTCTCTCTCTCATATTCCACCTTCACCTTTTCAACCTAACCTACATTGTCGTCGTTACCACCAGAACTCTCCGGCAAAATATCAGAAGTAGAGTTTTCCGGCGAAGACTTTTGGCAGCCGAGCAATCGATATAGAAATTTTCTATGGCATAACAACGGCAACCGGAGGCAGCGGTGACCGTGCGAGGACTGGTCGATCCCTTTTCGAGACTGACCCTTCATCTAAACAAACATTATCAGCTCTAATGTTTCACCATTTGTCTCTATTCAAATGGGATATAATATTGACCCAAAAGAAACTTCAGTTCAGATTCTACTGCCGCCGTCGTCATCAAGCCCCCATGTCCTTCTTAGGGCTTTGAAACATGAGATATACAAGCACACGTCAGGGTATTATGGTAACAGGAACGGTGGCGTTTCGAGTCAGAATCGTGTCCCTCTCGACGAGATGACATTAGGGTTGTTCTTGAACAAAGACGACGGAGTTTGGGGCTGAGCAACTTGAAGATTCTGTTAACATATTCCAATGTATTTCAATGTAGCTCGCTGTATTTTCATGTATTTCACTGTATCCATTGTCTTTTTTCAATTGTATTTTATTGTATTCCATGTATTTTATTGTATTCAATGTTGCGCCCTCTTTTTCCTCGCACGGGTTCGAGTGCGGAAAGATCGGGTTTATGACATTTTGGACAACTCCTTAAAAGGAAAGGTGGAAGAATCGCCACCTAACGATTTTTATGGTGCGTTAGGGCACCTCGAGTAATTAACTCATAGACTAGTTTGCATTACCAGAGATTGGGTAAGGGCTTGAATTTATCCCAAGGGGAAGGTGTTAGGAACCCCTCAAGATCCACAATTGTGGGTCCCAGCCAAATAGTTTCGTGAATTCGGACGATAAACAAATAACAAACAAGGCTCACGTAAGAGGGGATTTCAAACAAGTATGAAAATCTTTATTAAAAGTTGGAAAAGATCAATGTAAAATATCTAAAAAAATGTCCTAGGTTTGAAGTAATACGGATCACATCAATGCAATACCCGGTATGTCACTCCTCAAAGAGGGTCTACACGTGGTATTAGCGCACCAGTCATCATATCCGTATTCTACCCTTCTCGTCCCGCTAAGGTATTTAAAACACGTGTGTTGGTCACGAAGCTTATTGCGTGTCATTACCCATCCCATCCTATCAGACCTGGAGGGTATTTAGGACTACTATTCCTACAAGCCGAGTACTAGGTTGACTCATATGTTTAAAGGGTAAACTCTAAGTGACATACCAAAACAGTTAGGACTGCAGATATAGGGAAGGCACACAGGAGCAGATATGAGGCTCATATATCCCTCCACAGATTGTACACATAAATAGCACGACTCAAACACAATATGGTCTCAAACCTCAGAACCTAAAGCATGATGTCTAGGTGTGAATACAATAGCAAGACAGTCTGATTTTATTGTGTTTCACAAGGGATGTGTAACCTGTTTGGACCTCTAGTTCTGATTTTGATGCATAGAAGGAAAGCTTTTCAGTTTGACTAAATATTACGGCCTGAAGTTTTTCTAGGCGTGTTAAGAAGGTATTCCAGTTAGTCCAGACTAGTTTAGCAAAGAGAAACAGTAAGGATGATGACAAATAGGGTCTTAAATTAAGGCGGATAATATGTCTTACAACAGGATGTCTAAATGCATAGTGATGCCCATTTTCTGAATGCACATGAATACTTTCTTAAAAAACCAGAATCCATTATTAACGAAGTTGCTTGTTAACAGGAGGTACGTAGTTTCATTAAGTTGAAGATCCTAGCATAATTTCTAGGTGTTTGTGACAGTACATTATTTACATGAACGAATGAGCATGCTGAGATTGATCCCTAAAGTAACATGGTATCTAATGCAAGTATTGACAATGTATTAATATGGAACCTAAAACAGGATTTCTATATGCAGATGCAGAGGCAGTGTTGTTGTGACAACCATTTTATACATAGTTATTTGAACTTATGAGCAGGATTTCTAAGTGAAGCGCTTGCAGTAATTATAACAACTTTGCAGATTGTTTAACATAATTTTAAGTGATCATGAGCGTGATGAGATGCTGGAGTAAAAAACCTAAACATGATTTCTAATGCACGACAAGTATGTCCTAAACATGATACTATTGCACACATAGGTAAAATAAACCCTATAGGCATGATCTCTACCCATACTATACTAAAATTATGCATTACCCTATCCCATCTCCACTATCCAGCCCCAAGTATTCATTTACAAATTATTACCAGGAATGAATGAATTACATAACCAAAAGGAAAAATAAGAAGTTATTTCTATAGGGAGCTTCATTCAGGCCCAAATCTTCCAAACCTCAATACCTTTAGTATTTCATAGCTTTTCATAGTCCGGGTGTGTCAAAGTTCCCTAAGGTCCTCGTGGGTTCCCGGAAAATGCTCACACCCAGACATGGTCACCAAGACTTAAATATGTGCAGTGTGGAAATACCAGCTTCAGTGTGTCAAAGCTCAGAGGGAACTCAAGAGGTTCCCAAAGCAATGCTCACATTGAGGGTGTGGAACTTAGGAGTCTAGGAGTAAAGTGAAGTGCCAGAAGTAATTTTAAAAGAGGGGTTTTGAAAGAGACAATGTTGGAAGGATTTTATAAATAAAGAGTTGTTTTGGAAAATAGCTTTTGAAAACAGCAATAGGATCACATAAGTAACAAACCAGTCATAGAAACCCAAAAAGTTTCCAGCAATACACAAGGATAATGGGAGTTGGGGACAAATAAATCACATAATAGGCAGAAGTTCTTGCAATTAGTGCAGATGATAATACATAGATTCAAGAGTACTTGATTTAAACATAGAGAGACTTCAGGGAATCAGGAAACAGCAGGATTCAACACTAAACATGACATTAAACAAATTGGGATATTGGCCTAATAGATTCATACTAGGAATAGACAACAACATATAAATATGAGTCTAGTTACTGATTCAATTAGAGCATGCAGATCCTAAAGAGATAAGACATGGTTGGCATTCATAGATGAAACAAAGAGATTAATTGCATGCTGAACAGCAGAACCACAAATAGAAGAAAATCAGGAATATGACAAACTGAAGAAATAGGAAACACATAGGTTTGGAACTTGAATCGTAATTAGAACATACCGGTGTAAGATGTAATGAATACAGAATGAGCAAGAGAGATAGCACAATGATTAGCCTTGGCTGGTAGCCGGCTAACAATATACAGTAGCAAGTAGCACACAAAAGCAGAGAGTTTTTGGGTGTAAGAGAGATAGCTTTTGAACCACAAGTGTTTGTGTGCATGTTATTGAAAGGTTCTAGTATTTATAGTTGAAAAGCAAGTAGTAGAATTAGGCAAGAATCACAACAGCATAGTAATTAAGGAACTTGGAATCAATTAATCAGGAAATTAAGGCAAGTACTCCCTTAAGTCAAGGGATTTGATTCAAACGGTAAGGATTAGTGACACATAAGGCAAGAGGGACCAGTACATGACTAATAAGGAAGGAATCAGTTTGTTAAGTAATTGCAATAACTCAGAATCAGTAAAAATAAGAATCAGAAGTCTTCCCTTAATTAATGGAGCCGTTTCAAACGGTAGAGAAGAGGCAGCAAAATAAGGAAAGAATTCACATAGCAGGGGTACAGCAATCAAGGAAATAATTCAAACATGGCAAGTACAGAATAAGTAATTGGGGCTAGGTACCTAGGGTCTAATTAAGGAAATAATAGTAACAATCAATTAATGGTGCAATCAACCACAAAATGAGGTAATAGAATGATTTAAAGTTGTAAAAACAAGGAAAGTAGTCGGAAATCAATAAAGAGTATCCACCCAAGAAATTAGGGATTCGAAATTGGTACTAATTAAGGGAAGGTCTCATGTATCTAAAGAAATATTCAGAGTCAGCAAAGGATATCGTATGAAATCAGTAGGGTATTACTCATAATCATTCAGGGATTCATAACAGTACTGATTCACAAGATGAACACACAGGAAGCAACAGAATCAAAGACCCAATAGCATAGTGAAGAAATAATCACAAAGAAATAGGGATTACTCATGGTGAAACAGACACACATACAAATCGAAAGGAAAAGACATAATCAGAATTTCGGACACAGTGTTAAAACTAAAGTTTTAACATAATAAATCATGATTAAAAGTGATAGAACATTTAAGCATACGAGAAAAGTCACTTGAACTTTGAGAAATTGTTTGAAGAAAAGTTGCAGAAACACTAAGTGAAAAACTTGTTTAAAAATGGGAAACCTTTAGGAAAAAATGTCATAACAACTCGTAATAAGCCCGGATCTAGTGTAGATCAAAGAGAATGGGAAGTTTCCAATATTAGGGTTTTACAGAAAACCTCAGAGAAGATGAAAAGAACCTCGAACAGCACTGGTTCGAGACTCAGGGGTCATGACCTTTCTCAGAATCAAGCTTTGGAGGCTTGAGGTGAACAGGGACACCAGGGGTGTAAGCAGACAGGTTCTCTCCATTCGAGGGCCTTAGGGACGACATCACCGGCACAGGAGAGCCATGAGAGGCAAGAGGAGAAGGGCTTCAAGGTCTCCGGCAAGAGGGATGGCCGGAGAAGATGAAGAGTTCGTCGGAGATGAAGGGACGGAAGTCTCCATAAGAGACTAGAGAGAGAGATGAGTAGAGAGATGAATGGTCTCGAAGGAATGAGGGATCGTAGGAGGGGTAGGTTAGAATTAATTAAGGTAAGTGTGATCTGAGCCGTTGATCAAAATTGATCAACGGTTCAGATCAAATCGTAGGTTGGGCCGGGTATTAATTGATTTGGGCTGGATATGGAATTGGGTTGTTAAAATCTGATGGGTTGGGGTTTATAATTAGGCTAGTATTTAAATAAAGTGTGGCCAATTGTTAAATACCCATAAAAATAGATAAGCAATTAATAAAACAGCTAATAATTATATAAAAAATGAAATTGAGCTTAAATAAATAAAATTAAGGTAATTAGATAATATTAAATATAAAAATAACTAATTATCGAATTAAAATAGCATAAAATGTACGATTAGGCTATAATTGTAAAATTATTGTAACTATAGCTAAATAATGCCTAAATGGCTAATTTGTGAAATAATTAAATCCTAATAGAATTAAATAGGATTAAAAAGATATATTGAGCTGGGAAACATTTGAAAGTTATTTATAATACCATTTACGAATAGTTATTGGATATAAACACTAAATAAACAGGAAAATAATTTGATAAAATTATGGGAAAATACCAATTATTATAAAAAGTGATTTTGAAGGTATATATGAAGGTTTGAAAAATAATTTGAGAAAAAAATTGGGGATCAACATTCAATGTCTCGTTGTATTCCATGAATGTATTCATATATTTTTTTAATTGATATAATTTATGTATTCAGATGTATATATGTATTCAAATTGCTCTGTTTTTGTTGTATTTATTGGCTGGAAAAAATATTCAACATATTTTCTATGAAGATTGATATGTTTTAGGGGTGTTTTTCGGTTGAGAATCTTTTTTATAACAGGAAATACAAAATTTGTATGTTATAATTGAGTTTGTTGAGTTATATAGGAGTCTATTATGTTAATTGATTTGCTTTATGTTAAAAATATTTGTAATATCCTGTCTCACGGCGTGAATACAGTCGAATACAATAATCTGTCTAGCTGTAATCCCTTGTTTCATGTCGTGAATACAGTCGAATACAAAAATCTGTCTAGCTGTAATCCCCTGCTTCACGCCTAGAAATGCTATTGTATTCGTGAATACAGTAGCTTAAATACATCGAATACACTCTAAAAAATCTGAAAACATAGCTATAGAAAGTAATATAAAAATTACAGCTACAACTATCTAATAACCACTAAACAATAGTGGTTTATGAAAAATTTCCCTTAAACAAATAACATAAGGACTGTAAATAAAATAGGAATATTATAGATTAATGAAATACAGTCTCCATGCTCCATATGTTTTGTTCATTAGTATCGTTGTCTATTCAACGTAATTAGCATAATGAGACTATCATACATCCTCTGTTTATAGGGGTAAATAACATATGAAATTCTTGTGCACGAATAAATCAATATCTATATATATACTATATTAAAATCGCAAAGACCCTCAGTGAAATATCGTTTCTATTTTACCCTTTTAAATAGGTTTTACAATAGACAAAATGGCAAGTTAGTTTTTAGTCCTAATATTTAGAACTTTGAAATTACCTAAAATTTTCTCTTATTAAATCTTTACTTATTTTGAATTTAAATTATTGTCTTAATTATATTTTAACTACTTCTTCTTATAAGGAAAAACTTCTATAGATTGTAACTGTTAAAAGAAGAGGTATGTACTTAATTAAATATTTTTTAATTATTGAATGTAATATTAAACTATTATTCAAAAATTAATTAATAGAAAAATTATTGTTCAAACAGGAATGGAGTTAAAAATTACCTAGATTTTCTAAGTTATTTTAACAACACAAAGTCCCAATGCAAAAAAAATAAATTCTTTGAATTACTAAATAGAAAAAGAATCTAATTCAATTCTTTTTCAAAATATTCATGTAAGTAAATTATTTTTTACATTGATAAAACTCCTAAGTTACGTATTTATTTCCACAAGAAGAGCAGTAGCGGTGAAAGAAATTAGAAAATAGAGCAAAATTAGCTATATTATAGTATTATTTGTTACTTATTTTCGGTATTAGGTAACAAAAAAAATACTGTTTACCATATATTCCAAGTCATCAAAAATTACAATAACATACATAAAAAAGATTTACATGGCAGTATTCTTTATTTGTTGAACTAGCTAAATTGGATAAATATTTATTAATTTTAGGAACTTATATTTTCTTTTAACTTTTGTTCAACAGCTCAAACACATTATTTAATTACCATTACTTAATTTTTTAAGATTGTATATTCACTTATATAGGCTACACGCGCAAAATACGTACCGTAAGACTAGTTAGTATTAAATTCTTGAGCGGATCTTATTTCAATAGAAAATTGCATGGATAAGGAAAGATTTGATTTTGTAACAATGCTAAAAGAGGTCATGCTGATTCTCTCTTCAAAATTAATTACTATTTCCTTTTCATTAAGTACACCGCAAAATCTTCTAAGACATATTTCCATTAATACATCCTCTAAAATCTCTCTCAATAAAAGTAAATATCTTCTTATTTGGAAAAATGTTGGATTTTCTCTACGCTTCTCCTAGTAACTCGTAAATGCTTTAGATAATTTGAAGTTAAATAACTTTATAACTTACAGAATAATGGTACTTTTATTTGCATTACGACCAAGTTTTACATCAATCATGAGATGGCGTAAGATTGAAAGTTCAAACACCTTTTTAATGAACAAAAGTAGTTAGGAGGGGGGGGGGGGGGGGTGTTAAAGACATTTTGGATGTAAAAAATATATTTCCTTCTGTAATAGTTACTAGTCTCTATGTTTTGAAAAGATATTTCTTTCTATAACTTCATTTAAGCAAAGTATTTAAGTATCTTCCCAGCAATACTATAATAGTTGCTGGTATCATCTTGACGTCAAGATCTCATTTAATTGATCCACATATTGTATTAGCTAAGATTACTTTTTTCATCATGTATTTTGGACAACTCAGCATTATTATTTGATGATACAAAATATTTATTTATCAAGCAACGTTCATCACTATTAGTGTAAAGCAATACTTATGAACGTTATCCCCAATTTCTGATCAGGGTATTATCTCAACACCATAAGCCTAGATTACCATGGCAAGGAGAGTTGTAACTTCAAGGAGATAATTCTTCTTGAAAATAAAACGTGACTTCTAAGAAGAAATTGGTCGCAAGTCACTAGACTGCTTATCCAGATTGTGTATTAATAAATAAACTTGGCTACACCAGCTAGAAAACCTCGATCCATAACTCTTAAAAGCAGAATAAAAGTCAATTACAATTTACAAAACTTCATAATTATGCCAACATTGACATAAGGTTTAGAACCACATCATTTCTTCACTATCTAACCAGAACTATGATTGTTGTGCTTGCGACGTTTTTCAAGGGACTGGCAGAAGAATGAAAAGGATTCCTTAAGCTCACTTGGTAGAGGTAGTGACAAAGGAGCAAGCACACCATATTGCCTACTTTTGACATTCGTGTGCGCAGTTAGTGCTAATGCAGGCTGCTGCTTGTTAAGACCTTCGATGATGAATGAAAAAGCCCCAAAGGTGAGACAACTTTGTAATAGCGCCTGAGGTGCACCTGAGAAGCATCATTAACCAAGAGAGATTAATTCTCTCCACTTTGCCAAAAGGGTTGACTAACACTAATAGTGAGATCCAGATGTCATCCCAAATTTAATAATAGATCAATGCAATGAGGAGAGAAAAATAATAGACAAGCTAAATGTAGAAATAGAACAACCTTTTAACGAGCAGCTTTTCTTTAGAGCTTGACACAACTCGTGTATAATAATGAGAAACTAAATATACAAAAAGGAAAAAATAGAGAAAACTAAAATGCTTTGATAAAGCAAATAAGGAGAATTCAAATTATAACCGAAAATTATGTGCACTTTACAACATCAAAGAAATACATGAATATCAGCCAATCTAGTCATTTTCATTTGTTGAGCTCAACACCATGGGCCTGAGTAAGGCAAGAAACGATCATGACATGCTGGAATAAATCTAAATATTGAAAGACACAGTTGTAACCTCTTGCTCATCTTTACTTTTTCACCAACTTTCCTTCCAATTCTCTCAATCCGAACCCATTTTTCGAATATGTTTCATTATGGTGGTGAGCAAAGTGACATCCTTAAATCTCCCACCTTATTTAACAACACTCGCCACATCTTCAATGCACAGATGCTCACACTCTGCAACTATGGGAGCAGTTGAACACTGGTTCTAGCATCTCTTCCTAATGGAGGAGGGTATATGAAAATATACCCTCTCAAATCCACAAGTTTTTACATCTCTTCTCTATAGATATCTATTTCCAAGGTTATTCTCCATCTGGCATCAGCAGGTACGCAAACCACCTTCCTAGTGCACTGTTGATTCCCCAAGTTTATACAGAAACTGGGGGGAGAACTACAAGTTACGAGCCAATCGATAGATCTTTCCTACCATGCTAATATATTTCATGATATTTGTAGAGTCAAAAGCATTGGAGGACCTATTTTAACAAGTGCAGTGAGATCCCTGAACATTTTCCGCAGACATACAAAATTCTCCACTTATGCAGTAAGTATTCTTTGTAGCTCCAGATGTTTTATTGTGCTTTTATGTAACAAAGTTAAGCCCAACTCAACCAGTCGACCTCATTTTTTGTTAAAAAAGAAAAAACTAAAAAAGGAAACAATACCACCATGAGTCCATGACATGCCCCATCGGGGCCACAACTTGTACGCATCCCGACTAATTCCACCAGGTACCTGTTACCTCCCACCACCTCCCACCACCACGACTACCAGATAACTATGTCCACTAGGCTTAATCAGATGGGAAGAAATAACCTGGTGTTTTTTTTCTCCGCTGACAATAAAAAGAGCAGTCCATAGACCTGATAACTATGTTTTAAAGTGGGAAATGTTTGAAGTACCTGGGAAACTTAGCGCAAGACCAGTGCAACATCCAGCTACTCCGGCGTTGATAACTGCAGAAAGATGAGAAAGTCAAATGAAAATAAAAGGTGTATTCACTCTCTGGCTGTACAAAGTGTGTGCCATACCATCATCTTTTCCCCGTAATCTCTTCAGGAAACAGACAACTAAACTATGAACTCCAGACAAAACTGCAAAAGTCTAGAAAGGAGAATTGAACCAAGTCACAATTTGATAGATCAAAAGAGAGGCAGTAATATTAGCTCTACTGTAGTTTGCAAAAAATATCATCAAGCAAAGATTGTGATACCTTTGCCGAAGCTCCTGCTTCCCCAAAGGATCCTCTAAAGCCTTTCTTTTTTATCAATCCTGACCCTGAAATAGAACACCACATTGAGCAAAATTGAGTGCATCGCCAACTTATAAGGTCAAATCTTTGGCATTAAGGGAATTCCATTTATGAAATCCCCAAAAGCCATTTAATCTTACAGAAGCATTAAGAAAAGGACTTTCTCTGAAAATGCATGGTTATCAGTAGCAACACAAGAATGATTTTGTTACAGGAAATCTCAAACTTCAAGTCGTGATGGTGGGAGAAAGATTACTGATCTGTTTTCACCAAAAGGAACCTTAAAATTCCTAGTAAATATCCATTACACATATAAATAGAAGAAATAACAAACAATCTGAAAATGTAGGGTTCTCGAGGCTCATTACACATAAAGAAATAAGAGGTTTCCGTCAAAGGGAAAGGCATAAGCAAGACAGTAGGCTGTCATCAAATATAGGAAATGACTGAAGACGACAGAGAAATCAGTAGTGGGATTTAGATGAGCTGCCATCAACTGCCTCACTTATAAAATACTAGCCACACTTATAAATTATAATGCACTTTTCCCTCTGTCTCATTTAATGTGACACACTATCCTTTTAGCCTATACCAAAAAGAATGACTAGTTCTATATTTAGAAACAATTTAACTTTAAACTTCTTATTTTACACACAGAATAACACTATTTTATGACCAGAAAAATGGCTACGGCATGTATTATACCACAAGTTCCAACAAATCTTTCTTTCTTTAAACTCCATGCTCAATCACACACTGTGACATAAATTGGAATGGAGGGATTAATACACAACTATAGTCCATGTAAGCACTCAACAACCATACAAGAGCGGTAAGCAGACCATTGCAACAGATCCAAAAACCATAACGGCTTAGCTACAGCACCAAACGAGGTTGATACGCACTGCGTCTAGATGAATATTTACAACTGATAACGACATAGGTTGTCAAATGCATATAATAGACAATTCCGGAGAGAACGCAGTCCCATTAAATAACAATCAGAAGTAACTCATTTCTCAGATTTCACAAAATTCTAGCTGAAGTAACAAACTTACTGAAAATTGAAGACTACAGAACCATAAAAGAAAATGAGTTGACGGAAAAACGCATAGACAATTACCGTAGCCGAAAACGGAGCCCATGAAGGCGCCAGCGGCAGAGTCACCGGCGAACCTAAGGAGGCAGACGACAGGACTAGATGGAATCGTGGCTGTTAGCGCGTCAGAAGTGAATTCAGGATTAGGGCCGGATTTGGGGTTCGTAGCCTGATTTGTTATGTCGGTATCGGATTCGGAGTTCGGAGGGTTCGCCGGCGTCGCCATAGCAAATACAAATATGATAAACCCTAAGTTTGGTCAATCTAAAGTTCTATAGATATTTCTGTGGATTTCAAATCAGATATTCTGCCAAATTGCGTTATCAAAACAGAGTTGTCACCACGATAACGACACCGTTTAACTTCATAATTCCCAACCCCCTATGAGATGTAGTGGTTGGATGTAAATAAAATGTAAAGATATATGATTATAATAAAAATTTTAAAAAGACTAGATAAAACAATTTTGCAGTAAATTAAAAGGATGATGAGCTTAGTGTACTGTTTCAATGATCAATTAGGCAATATGTTTTTATAATCATGATATCTGAATCACTTTGCGTGTATTTCGATTAATTTTACAGATTATTTTTCACCCACATAAATATTGAGTAAATTTATCTATCAAAATTTAATAGTTCTGGACAGATGAAAAGAAATCGTCTCGTGATTGAACAGGTAAATTGTCTTCTATAATCTGCAATGAGCAAGATATTTATATCTGAAGAATAGCTTATAGCAAAGCGTTCATTATTTAAAACAGATTAACAAGGAATAAGCTAAGGGTGTCTAACGGGCCGGGTTGACCCGTAACCGGCCCGGCCCAGACCGGTTAAAA
>ML361097.1:23440-80152 GCA_005239505.1 Nicotiana paniculata | reverse complement strand
TGCAACATTTTCGCTTAGGAGATAACCTCTTAGTTCTAGATAACCTCTTAGTTCACAGATAATATTTATCTCATGTGCATGGACGCTTCTCATGCCAATGGGTCTGTTTGACTATGCTTGCCCTGATGGACCTGGTTCAACTAAGTTGGCATTTGTCAATCTTCAAAACCATGCAGTGACTTGATTCAACAAATTCTCTCTTTTTGATGATGACAAACTCTGTGCGTAACCCTGTACATACTTCAATCCAACATAAACACTTTTTATAGATTTAAGCATTCATCATAGAGAGACCAGGTTCATTAGATTATAAATATCACTAAAAGCATTGAAATTTTGAAAGCCCTATCTTCCCCCTTTTGGCATCATCTAAAGTTGCAAAATGATAAACTTACCACAAGTATTAACAATTACTCATGGCCATTAAGGCAACTGCAAATGCAAATCATGAATTAATCATCGAAGGAAACTAATCAAATGTAAGTTATTTAAGAAACTGAGACAAAATCAATAACCAAACAGCAGAATTCATTAATTAGACAACAGATCAGGCACCATACACAAAAAGAATTAAGAACAGTCGCAACCATGAGCAAAACAGAACAATCCCAAACTGGGTCATAGAAGGGGTTTTTGGAGGCACTGGACTCCTAAGGCTGGGAAGGGGCAGAGGAGGTTGTGGTCTTGGCTTGAAGAAAAGAGAGCATTTGATGAAGAACACCCTCATTCTTCTCCTTTTCTTTGGCTAATTCAGCTTTGAGAGCATCCCGCTCAGCTTCAACCTCAATAAGGCGATATTTCAAATGAAGGATCTCTAAACAGCTTCCCCTTCAAGATAGTACGTGTACCAAACATTGTGAGCTTGTCAGTCTCCTCACCAGACACTTCCTCTTCTTCCCCAGAATTACTTCCCCCTGAAACTTTGATTCCTTCCTCAACAATCACACGACCGGGGCCACCAATAGCCAGAGTGGAACCTTCCTTCCCAGATCCCCTTTCTGAAATGCCTTCTCCCTCTCTCTCAATGTTTATGTTTTTCCCAATTTTTCTTCACCTATCCGGTACCTCTACATCCACTATCGGCCCAATCAAGATAAACCTGATTTCAGCCATTTCAGTTGCAGACCCAACTTCAAAATTTCCCTTGTCAGTGTTAGATGAACCCGGTGCTTCATCCTCATTTGCAGATTTGAAATACTCACTTGAAGATTTAGAGTCTTGGACCTTGCTGGCTTGAAGTATCTCATTTAATTTTCTGGCATGAGAACCAGAGGTAACTGTTTTCCTGGCCAACATCCTTACTCTACGTTTTCTGGGGGCTAGAGTGGGGCTAGGTGTACTGGCTGGGACTGATTTGGGTGAAGGAGTGGGTTCAGGGATAGATTCAGGAACTGGAGTATTTTGGGGGTTGAAGACCTAGTTGGAGAATGTGAGCTGTGTATCGATGGAGAATTTGAACCAGTATCGTCAAGATCGACCTCGTAATCAGGGGTGGTTGATGAAGATGAAGTAGGGGGTGGTGTATAAGTCATTGTTATGAAGATTTGGGGAGAGAACAATGTTGATCGCTTTGGTATGAGAGGAATAATGAACTTGGTTCGCCGGTTATGGCCTTTTAAAGATGCGGTTATTAATTATGCAACGGGCATAATTCTTGGTCAAGTGGGAGTCTAATCGCTACAGGATTGACAATGATTAGACGGTTATAACTCCCTAAATGTAGGCTAATTAAGGTTCGATGGGACTCTTTGAAACTGGTTCATTTTGGGATAAGTACTGAGAATTTGAAATGAACCAAATAGATAGAGTCATGCTCATGTGTGACTATAATTATTTCAATAAGTGTATGGTGATGAGCACGTACCTTGTCAGTCAGATGAACCATCAGCAATGAACCAGGTTCATCATGTTATAGTCTTTAATTTGCCTCAATTTACAAAGATAGAAAAACATCATTAATAGCCAGGGAATCATATTAATACATGTCAAAAGAGTATGGCAGTAAAGTCATGATATTGAGCAATGATTAGTCTGGTTATCTACCTAATTTAGTGTTTCTAGCCAAAAAAAAATATTTTTTTTTCAATTAGGTGATCTTNATTTTTGTTTTTCAATTAGGTGATCTTAATCATCCCTAATTCTAGCATGTTTCTCTCAAAATGCTCCCTACTTAGTGCCTTAGTGAAGATATCAGCAATTTGTTTGTCAGTAGCACATAATTCAATTCAGATCATTCCTTTTTCATAGTTATCTCTTAGGAAATGGTGTCTGACATTTATGTGCTTGGTTTTTTTATGATGAACCGGGTTCTTCGTCATGCTAATTGCACTAGTGTTGTCACAGAAAATAGGAAAGCATCCAATCTCTATACCGAAATCCATGAGTTGTTGTTTGATCCATAGCAACTGAGCATATCATGAGTCTGCAGCCACATATTCAGCCTCAGCAGTAGACAAGGCTACTGAGTTTTGTTTCTTGGTGGCCCAAGACACAAGGCAAAAGCCCAAAAAGTGAGCCATGCCTGAGGTACTTTTCCTGTCAACCAGGAAACCTGCATAATCTGCATCAGCATATCCTACAAGGTCGAAATTACTACCTTTAGGATACCAAAGATATAAATCAGTAGTGCCATTCAGATATCTCAGAATTCTCTTCACTGTAGTTAGATGGGACTCTTTTGGATTTGCCTGAAACCTAGCACACAGTCCTACACTGAACACAATAGCAGGTCTGTTGGCAGTGAGATATAATAAAGACCCAATCATCCCTCTGTATATATTATGATCAACGGAAGAACCAGGTTCATCCACATCCAATTTTGTAGTTGTGGCTATGGGGGTGTCAATTTCTTTTGAGTCTTCCATTTTAAATCTTTTGGGTAATTATTTCACATATTTCTGTTGATGGATCATTGTTCCATTTGAGTTTTTCTTGATTTTCAAGCCTAAAAAGAAGTTTAGCTCACCCATCATACTCATCTCAAACTCACTCCCCATAAGTTTAGCAAATTCCTTACCCAATTTGTCAGAGGTTGCCCCAAACATAATATCATCCACATATATTTGCACAATCAGGAGATCCTTACCTTTTCCCTTTAAGAACAAGGTACTGTCAATTTTACCTCGTTTGTATCCATGTTCTAGAAGGAATTTCGATAGCTGCTCATACCATGCTCTTGGTGCTTGTTTGAGTCCATACAAAGCCTTGTCAAGTTTGTATACATGGTCAGGTGTCTCCTTGCTTTCAAAACCTGGAGGCTGTTTGAAAAATACTTCTTCCTTTAGATAGCCATTAAGGAAAGCACTATTTACATCCATCTGATGAAGAGTGAATTCCATGTATGCAGCAAATGCTATAAGAAGTCTGATTCCCTCCAGTCTTGCCACCGGTGCAAAGGTATCATCATAGTCAATTCCTTCTTCTTGAATATATCCTTGGACAACCAGTCTGTACTTGTTTCTTGTAACCGTTCAATCCTCATCGAGTTTGTTCCTGAAGACCCACTTTGTGCCAATCACTGATCTGTCTAGTGGTCTGGGTACTAAGTACCATACTTGACTTCTTTCAAGTTGATTCAGCTCTTCTTTCATGGCATTTACCCAGTCAGCATCCTATAAAGCTTCATCAATGTTCTTTGGTTCGATTAAGGATAGAAAGGCATCAAACGCACACAGATTTTTCAAGGATGATCTTGTTTTGATTCCGGATGTCAAATCTGTTATGATGTTCTCAAGAGGATGAGAGGTTTGATATTTGTGTGGTTTGAGCACGAATTGTTGTGGAGCAGGATTAGGGCCAAGGTCCAGAGTGATTTGTTGTTGAGTTCCCCCTGTCATGTTGCTTGGGGTAGTTGGACCTGGTCCATCATCTGGTCCATCTTCCATGATTGCTTTAATTTGTTCACTGCTTCTGACCAGTCCAAGCTCCTCATCTTCTGGTTCCTATCTCTCAGAAAGAGTGTTAGTTTCATCAAAAACAACATGCACACTCTCCTATACACATATAGTTCTTTTGTTATATACTTTATAAGCTTTGCTATGTGATGAATATCCCAAGAATACTCCCTCATCACTTCTGGGATCAAATTTACCTAGGGAATCTTTGTCATTGTTGTGCACAAAGCACTTGCATCCAAAAGCCCTAAGGTGGGATATGTTGGGCTTTCTCCCTTTAAGTAATTCATAAGGAGTTTTCTCTACTAGTGGCCTGGTCATGCATCTATTTATTATATAGCATGCTCTATTTATTGCTTCTGCCCAGAAGCTATGGGGTAGTTTGCTAGAAATAAGCATGGTTTTAGCCATATCTTCAAGAGTTCTGTTCTTTCTTTCATCAACCCCATTTTATTGTGGGGTTCTAGGGGCAGAAAAGTTGTGATTTATACCATGTTCATCACAGAATTCAGCAAACTTTGCATTCTCAAATTCAGTACCATGATCAGATCTTATTGATGCTAGTTGATTTCCTAACTGTTTTTGAGTTTGTCTAACAAATGAAGTGAACATGTCAAATGCTTCATCTTTAGATGTCAGAAATATAAGTTCCAAGTTAACCTTGAGTAGTCATCAACTAGCACCATTACATATTTCTTACCACCTCTGCTCAGAGTTCTCATAGGACCACATAAGTCCATATGAACCAATTCTAACATCCTGGAGGTACTGACCATTTTCTTGCTTTTGAAAGAAGATCTTACCTGCTTCCTCCTTGCACATGCCTCACAAAATTTGTCTTCCTTGAACTTAATGTTAGGAAGCCCTACCACTAAGTCCTTACAGACTAATTTATTGAGCTGATTTAGACTTGCGTGACCAAGTCTTTTGTGCCAAAGGAGGGGATTACTGTCCAACACACTTAGGCAAGTAAGTTCATTTTCAGACAGTGTGGACAGGTCTATGACATAGATGTTATTCATTCTTTTTCCCTGCAAAACAATCTTGTCAATAAGTAGGTTAATCACAAAATATTTTGTAGAAGTAAAGGCAACTAGGTTACCTCTGTCACACAATTGTGACACACTGATCAGGATATATTTCAAGCATCTATCAGATACACATGTTCAATGGATCGTGTGTCATCCTTACCTACCTTACCAACCCCGATGATTTCACCTTTCTTTCCATTTCCAAAGGAGACATTTCCTCCTTTGAGCTCAAGTTAAAGGAATTGTTCCTTGTTCCCTGTCATATATTTTGAGCAGCCACTATCCAAGTACCAAATTTGGCTGCTTCCTCTCACTTGAACCTACAAGAAGAAATCAGGGGTTAGTCTTAAGAACCCAAACTAGTTTGGGTCCTTTTCTATGAGAGAAAGGATGAATTAAGCTTTTTCTGGCCCAATTTGGTAACCAATTTTTTCTTTTAACAAAGCTCTCATTTTTTCGATTGGCCTACTCTTTTGCAGTACACTCAATTTTGTAGTGACAGTCTTACCACAGTGGGTGAAAATTTTATTCTCAGGGAGAGTGAGATACTTGATTTTTGTATCCCAATTGGGCAATTGACTCTAAAGCCAATTCCTTTCCGGTTTCTACTATGATTTTCTTGAAGCCATGTCAAGGCATCAGAGGATTTATTCCATTTACAAGTTCGATCTAATTCATGTTTGACTTTGCCAAGTTCTTCTTTAAGAGTTCTTATCTGTTCATCCTTGGTATACATCTTATCTTTTAGTTTTCCCACATTTTCTTCTAACATGATATAAGAATGATCAACAATCTTTTTACTAGTTCCTAGCTTTAATTTTAAATTTTCAGATTTTAGCTCTAGAATCTTAGTTTTGAGTGGATGAACTTGGTTCATCAAGACAGTATTTTTCTTTTCAGATTCACTTACTCTGATTTCCAGGTTCATGCATTTTGCTTTTAGCATTGCACACTCTTTAGAGAGTTGTTCTTTCTCTTTGGTTGTTTCTTCGGAATCATCCATGAAATCAAGTAGCAACTCAGAGAGTTTTTCTTTAGATAGGAACTTTATTTTGTTTTTGAGATGGGATATACTTATCTCTGGTTCTTCATATGATTCCTCATCAGATTCGCCAATTGCCATGAGCGCCTGTTCTTCATTCTCACCATCTTCTGATTCTTCATCTGAGCTTTCCCCCAAGCAGCACCCATAGCTTTTGTTGTGGTTTTCTTTAGTCGGACCAGTTCCTTCTTCCTGTTCCTTCTTTCAAATCTCTCCTTTTTTCCATTCCACTTCCCACTGAGGACAGTTCTTTATATGGTGATCAGTCTTCCACACTTGTAGCATCCCTCGTTGGTTGGACTTTCTGGAGCTTTTTCTTTGTTGTAGTTTCCACCTCTAGAGATGCCCTTCTTCCTTATGAGAAAGTTTCTGAATTCTTTGGTAATCATGGCCATCTCATCTTCCTCCAGATCTGCTCCCTCATTAATTCTCAGTGCTAGACTCCTTTCCTTCTTTGGAGCATCCATTTTCATTGTCTGCATTCTAAGTTCATAGGCAGTGAGGTTTCCAATTAGCTCGTCCAATCTAAGAGTTGCCATAATTTTGGATTCCTGAATAGCAGTGATTTTACTTTCCCAGGAAATTGGTAAGACCCTTGTCAGGATCTTCTCTACCCTGTCCTCTTCAAGAATGACTCTACCAAGAGACTTAAGTTCATTGGTCAGAGTTGTGAACCTTGTGTACATTTCTTGAATTGTCTCTCCTTCTTTCATAGTAAAGTTTTCATAATGAGAGTATAGTAGAGTACCTCTTGATCTTTTCACTTGAGGTGTTCCGACTTCGGGGTCGTTTACTAAAAAATCCAACCTTAGTCAATTCTTCCAACTTAAAGTTTCCGAAATGAGAATTCTCTTTCCAAATCAACTCTGAACTACCGAAATTTTAGTTCCGACCATGCGTACAAGTCATAATACATGAAGTGAAGATGCTCAAGGCCTCAACACGTTGAACGACGCTCTAGAGCTCAAGACGACCGGTCGGGTCGCTACATTCTCTGCCACTTAAACATACGTTCTTCCTCGAACGTGCTAAGAACTGCGTTGGAGTTGTCTGAAATCAATGTTTAACATCGTGTGCACCTATCCATGCTACCACAACTCAGTTGAGCACATTTGCTCGAACAAATCTAAAGATTCTCCCTGTTTACTTAGCCTAATAAGCCCTAGAGCCACATTCCAACATCCAAAATTCTCTACCAAGCCTGCTTCCAACATACGAACACTGTATCAATCACCACACGATGTACCAAAACATGATTGCATGCCTTTATTGAATTAACACCATGCACCGCATAATTCATATGACCATAATAACATCCTCTGATAATAACAACCGATATTCCACGAATCTGATGCTCACACACACCTCATGACTCATATAAGTCATGTTCCAACTCTTGCAATATTACCACGATGGAAGAGATGTATAGAATTCATGACCAACTGCTGAGTCAATAATTCATTGAGTTCCTTCTCTTGAAAAGAACCATTGCCTCATTATGAACCAAATAACTATATTTTCTCTTTAATATACTTCATACAAATTCGATCGCACTGATCACAGGTCTGTCTCACCCAGTGCAAGATGCTCAGGCAATAAGCCACCTCAGACATTGCCAAAAGTCTCATATGATGCAACAATGTGCCAACAAGATACAAGCTCGAACGTGATACATAAGGAGAACGAACTCTGGAAAGAACCACTTGACCCACATAACTAATTGAAAAACTGAAAGGATGTTATCAACCTCCCTCAGAAAATGGGAAACAAAGCACGCAAGAATAGATATAGGGGACTGTACTCAACATCACACTGTTGCAGCGTGCAACCCGATCCACACATAATACCGTATAAGGAAAGACTTTAACGAGATAAAAATGCTCATGACTACGAAATACCCGAATATCGATCACAAGCATGCTAAGTGCATAATATAAATCCTAGGGAGGAGATAGATAGCATCGTACGCCACAAAACTCAAACACGACTAAGGTGCGATACATGATCTGCATCTCGAGAGTCATCCTTCTTACATAACACCATCACTACGCAGAACCTCAACACATGTGCAATTAATCAAGCCGTCTCACAACCCACACACACGGCACAATAGAGTATTACATGAAATAGCCAATGATGAAATAACATCCAACGTCCGAATACTCCTCCATAAGGAGCGCTATGCCGGAGTGAACACATGTGGCCTGATATAGAGCCCACATTCCTATTTCAGATCCATCCATGGGCCTCAAGTCGATTCTGATCGTATCGTAATGGGCCAATAACCTTTCAAGGATCCACAATAACCCTTCTTCTCATGACACACAAACAATCGTTGATTCGGAACAAACTTCCACGGTCCAACAACCAAATGAACTGAGCGCCTTTCGGTCATAAGTTCTCAAATTAGCGACAGTACCACAACCTTCATACTTGGTTCCAATATTCAATAAATCAAGTCACGACATGTCACACTTATACATTCTTCTTGTGGAACACACTCCCACGACTTTCCGCACCAGGTAACAAGTCTGCACATCCATACCACCGTCCACACTAGTGTTATAAGGTGAATCAAGAATCCGCAACCAATACGCAAGCCTCTTACACAAGATACCGATCTTAGGTGACGCTAAAGACCGTACCAGTTTACTCTAACCATTTAATCCCTTTTCTGCTCATCTGAGCTTATGACATTCTTGTCAACAATTAACTGCAACCTTGATCCTCAACTTCCAATTCCCATGCTACTCACTGCACCTAATCATGCCAATATGCAAGAGTACAAGAATTCCATCATAACTCCTGAACTGCTAATAGAGTACGCACTTCGTCATATAGAAACCTTTAACTTAACTTATTTCAGGAGAACTATTTCAACACACGCCCGAGTTCCCATAACCATAGAAAAGTACCACCCTCAAGTAGTGGTCTAAACCACCATAACCCCTTCCGGGATCCATCTACACATAACATGCCCTAATACTCGAATGCCCCCAAATAAAATCAATTACGGAGGCCTTCAAGCCTCGCACGTACCGCCACAAATCACATGTATAACTTGACACGCCAACGGAACTGATCATTGCCTTCATTATGCCAATTCAACCATTGCTAACCGACCCGGCCTCTTCTAATTTACTCTAGACTTGCCTTAGGAATGATAATAGCTCCATTCAAAACATAACGAACGCAAATTTGCACTTATCCCGAGTAAACTTATTTCACGAGACCACGTTGTCTCAAAACCCATGAACCATCTCATGTACTCCTTAAGCGCACAATACATCGCCAACTGATACACCCATTCTGATAATTCCTCTATGAATCCGAAGTCATTTTCTTCCATTCCTCTCATGTTACACCGCTGACCGAAGATAACACAGAACACTCCAAGCCGCTTTTATAATCCGATGCAAAACTTTGATGCTCAACCATACTACGGGACTCGAAATCCTCAGGCACCACACTTTAACTTTTGAATCCACTAGGAGCGTTATTGAGAGTCACTTACCCTGACTTGGTCCTGAACATAATTAACTCCAAGGCTCTGCTAGCACATGAACACCCTCTCAAAGAAGCACCTGGCTGGATCACTTTCCTTGTACATCACATCCACACGAAGCATAGACTCTGATTCTTCCCAAAACTTGAATATGAACCGATAAGGCCAAACATAGCACACATTCCTCAAATCCTTTGCCCAAGTTACCACTGATATTTTCTTCCCTTAGTCGTAATAACCTACCAATACACCTGTATTGGTAAAAATAGATATTACACGTGGAATTAATCAAGTGGATGACATGGCAAGCCACGTGGATCAATGGACGAGCAACAACTGGAGGAAAACTTAGAAAGAGTTACGGAGTAAGAAGATATGGGCTAAACAACCACGAGATGATTACAAAATGGGTGCTCGAGTCTATTCGAAGAGTTGAAGAGACACGGTCAAAATGAATTAGGGAAGAAAAGAGGGCAGATTCATAGATCTTCAATCAATGAGTTTAAACATTACAGAATCTTCACGCAACAATTATGATTACCTGTTATAATGTTTCATTAATGACATAAATACTCATTCGTGCTCAATCATAAAGAGGAGTGGACATTGTACTTGAAGCTCCCTATAAAAGGAAATAAAATATTGTTCGTATAGACACGTTATGATCATTATTGGAATATACTTTACATTCTTGTGCTCTCTACTATTTTCCTTTCTATTCTCAATTCTAATTTCCTTTATTGTTTTAGCTATTTTTCTTGATTATCAGTAACCCGAATACTTCTTAAAATAAGCTTTGACTAAGAATCTGATTCTTTGGTTAAACAAGTTGGTTATGTTACCAGGAATCTGATAATCCTTTCTTACTTTCCAAATATTTTTACTGAATCATGTCCAACGTCAATGACAACAACCAACAAACAATAGGAACTCCAGTTCCATCGCCTCAAGGAACCCCACGTGGTTCCAGGGAACCAACCCTAGAAAGGTCCACAACTCAAAACGAGACCAACTTGGGAATGAGCAAACATGAGAAAGGAAGACTCTGTGAAGTAAATAGTGGCAGAATATGTGAATGAAGCTCTCCAGGCTTTCGTGAAGGGGCTACCAACTATACTGCCAATGCCTCCTCTAAATAATACTGCAACTATGGAAAATCCACACTCAGGACTGGCTAATTCTGGAAGTGGAGGTGCTCCTAACGAATCACTTGAAGGGAGACCAGATATGACCAGAAATTCTGACGTACAATATTTAATACTAACCTTGCAGAAACAGGTGAAGGAACAAAACAACCGTATTGAACAAATACCTGGCGTACCACCTGTCATCAAAGGGATTGATATTGACAAATATTTTCAACAACCATGGAAACCAAGTGCTGCACCATTACCAATTCCCAAAAAATTCAAAATGCATGATATACCAATATATGACGGGACAACTGATCCACATGACCATGTCACTGCATTCACCATGAGAATAAAAGGCAATGACTTAACCAAGCAGGAGATCGAATCCGTGCTGGTCAAAAAGTTTGGGGAGACTCTTACAAAAGGAGCACTAACGTGGTATTCTCTCTTACCTGAAAATTCTATTGACTCTTTTACTGAGCTTGCAGACTCGTTCATAAAAGCACATTCGGGTGCACAAAAAGTAGAAAAGAGAATGGAAGACATATTCAAGGTACAGGGAGATACAGAGTTCCTTCAAAAATTTGTAGATAGATTCCAATAGGAAAGGATGTTGTTACCAAGAATACCTGACAACTAGGCAACTATGGCATTTGCGAGAAATTTGAACGAGAAAAGCTCTGAAGCTATGAGGAGACTCAAAGAGAGCTTGCGAAAATTCCCAGCCATGACGTGGAATGATGTTTATAACAGGTACAGTACCAAACTAAGAATCGAAGAAGATACCATAGCTCAATCTAAGGCAGAAGAAAGGACGAGTTCAATGCAATCAGAATCAGAAAAGAGAACTGGAAAAAATAGGTACGAGCCATATATGGGACCTTCGGTACAGGAAGCTCGTCCAAATTTGAAAAATCACGGCCTGATCACAGACCATCAAATAGGGACTCAAGTTCATCATCACCAAGATTCAGAAAAGATCGAGATGAACGTAATAGAGGTAATAACACAAATGCGAGAATTGGAAACTACAACTTCAATGTAAGTACTTCCGAGCTAATTGATGTACTGAGAAACATGGGAGATAAAGTTCGATGGCCCAAAGAGATGAGATCAAATCCAAACAAAAGGAACCCAGACTTCTGGTGTGAATTCCAAAATGATCACGGACACAGAACATCAGACTGCAGATTATTACAAGGTGAGGTAGAACATTTATTAAAACAGGGTATCTAACAGAATTGTTTAGTGAAAAAGGAAAGCAAGCATATATGAAGAACAGACAGGAGCCCCCAAAACCACCATCTCCAAAGAGAACAGTAAATGTGATAAATGGTGGAGAAGAGGTTAATGGCGTAACATATACTACAGTAAGAAAGACGACAAAGTTCACAATAACTCACGGGAAGTGACTCGTGAAACCTTGGAAGACAATAGCATAATATTTGAAGATGCAGATGCTAATGGATTTCTGGTTCCTCACAATGATGTACTAGTAATATCTCTACTTATACACGGCACTAATGTAAAATGAGTCTTGATTGATCCAGGTAGCTCAGTGAACATATTCTATTAAGAGTCGTGGAAGTGGTGCTGATGGGGGATCGTATAATACCAAAAATGCATTCCCTATATGGATTCGATAACCCTACTGTGATTACAAAAGGAGAAATTGAGTTAAGCACTTACACAAAAGGGGTCATCAAAGAAACAAAATTTCAAGTCATTGATACGGATATGGCCTATAATGTAATTATGGGAAGGCCATGGATCCATGACATGGACGTTGTACCGTCCACACTACATCAGGTTATCAAATTCCTTTCAAAATGGGGTATTCAGCAGATTCGAGGAGATCAACAAATTTTGAGAAATATCAACTCAGTGATACACTCGAGTCAAAGAGATGCGGAAATAGAACTAAAATATGCGGGAGCAGCTCAAATAGATGCGGGTGCAAATGATAAAGATACGGTAAATCAAATCTCAACAGAGGTTGCATCAAAACTGACGGACGTGGACTCCAGGCCAGACGTTGTCCAGGATCCAGAAGAAAATGAAAACATAAAAACAACTACTGAGGAACTCGAAGCTGTTCCATTATTCGAGCAAAGGCCAGAACAAAGAATTCACATCGGATCAAGGCTAAACCCAGTCAGAAGAGGTAAGTTGATTGAATACTTATAATCTAACGCAGATTGTTTTGCGTGGTCCCATTCAGATATGACAGGTATACCTCCAGAAGTGATGACTCATAAATTGAATGAAGACCCATCATTCGTACCTGTCAAACAAAAGAAGATGAAGCAGGGATCATTCAAAAATCAAGTAATCGATGAAGAGGTACAAAAACTCTTAAAAATTGGTTCAACACGTGAGGTAAAATATCCCAATTGGTTAGGTAATACTGTGGTAGTACCTAAAAAGAACAGTAAATGGAGAGTTTGTGTAGACTACACTTATTTAAACAAAGCATGTCCAAAGGATTCATTTCCTTTACCGCATATAGATCAAATGATTGATGCTACTGCAGGTCACGAATTATTAACCTTTTTAGATGCATATTCTGGATATAATCAGATAAAAAACCCCTCAGACGAGGAAAAAACTTCCTTTATTACAAACAGGGGGACTTATTGTTACAAAGTCATGCCTTTTGGTTTGAAAAATGCTGGAGCCACGTACCAAAGGATGGTGACAAAGATGTTCCAAGAACATCTGGGGAAGATAATGGAAATATACATCAATGATATGTTGGTCAAGTCAGCATAGGCCAAAGACCATTTCCAACATCTTTCAACAACATTCGATATTCTTCGCAGGTATAACATGAAACTAAATCCAAACAAATGCGCCTTTGGCGTTGAATCAGGTAAGTTTTTGGGTTTTCTCGTATCTAATAGAGGTATTGAAGTAAATCCTGCTCAAATTAAAGCTATTGAAGAAATACCTGATGTGCTCACAAGTAAAAAATATTTTCAAAGGTTGACGGGTAGGATTGCAGCTTTAGGAAGATTTATTTCAAGATCTTCAGAGAAAAGTTTTAAATTCTTCTCAGTGTTAAAAAAGCAGAATCAGTTCGAATAGACTTAAGAATGCCAACAAGCCCTCAAAATTTTGAAGGCTTATCTATCAAATCCTCCTTTATTATCCAAGCTAAGGGATGGATAAAGATTGTACGTCTATCTTGCTGTTGCACAAGTAGCTGTAAGTACAGTTTTAGTAAGGGAAGACAAAGGTAAGCAATCTCCCATTTATTATGTAAGTAAATCCTTGTTGGAGGCTGAAACTAGATACCCTCATCTGGAAAAGCTAGCTTTAGCCTTAGTCATGGCGTCTAGGAAATTGAGACCATATTTTCAATGTCATCCAATTTCTGTCGTAACTTCATATCCCTTAAAATATATTTTGCATAAACAAGAATTGTCTGGAAGATTGGCCAAGTGGGCAATAAAGTCAAGTGAATATGATATTGTTTATCAACTTAAGACAGCAATAAAGTCTCAGGTTTTAGCAGATTTTGTCGCAGATTTTAATACCAATATAATTCCTGAAGTAGAAAAGGAATTACAGATTTTTACTGGAGCTAATCTAGGAACATGGACTTTATTTACTGACGGTTCTTCTAGTGTTAAAGGAGTCGGTTTAGGAATTGTCTTAATACCACCTTCAGGTGATAAAATAAGGCAATCGATTAAATGTTACCCTATTACTAACAATGAAGCAGAGTATGAAGCTTTCATTGTAGGTCTAGAACTAGCATGAGAACTCTCTATAGAGCAAATCGTGATCAAGAGTGACTCTTAACTGGTGGTAAATCAGATGCAGGGAACTTACACTGCTAGAGAGACTCGAATACAACAATATCTAGAAAAGGCACACGAACTGGTCAGGCAGTTCTAATCGTGGAAGATCGAGCAAATACCCAAAGAAGAAAATGCAGAAGTAGATGCGTTAGCTAACCTTGCTTCGGTAGCAGATGTAACGAGTGAAGAAAATGCTATTGTAATACATTTATTTCATTCAGCACTCGACCAGGATAAACACGAGGTAACCTTCAATAATTTAAGCTGGGATTGGAGAAACGAAATTATAAATTTTTTGCAGTATGGGATCGTACCGGAAGATAAGAAAGAGTCTCAAGCACTTCGAAAGAAAGCCGCTCAGTACTATCTGATTCGAGACAATTTATATCGTAAAATGTTTGGTGGTCCTTTAGCAAGGTGCCTCGAACCTAATCAAACTGAGTACATGATGAAAGAAGTGAATGAAGGACATTGCGGAAATCACTCAGGTGGAAGGTCTCTAGTTAAGACTTTAATCATAGCAGGGTACTACTGGCCTAAAATGGAAGAAGATGCGGAAATTTTTGTAGCCAAATGCGATAAATGACAATGCTATGCTAACAATATGCATCGACCCAGAACTATTACATCTGGTTATATCCCCGCGACCATTCATGAAGTGGGGAATGGATATAATAGGACCCTTACCACTAACCAAAAGAAAGGTACAATTTTTACTAGTATTAACAGATTATTTTTCAAAATGGGTAGAAGCAGGTGCTTTCAAACAGGTACGAGAGAAAGAGGTGAAGAATTTCATTTGGCGAAATATCATATGTCGCTTTGGAGTCCCAAAAGATATCGTATGTGATAATGACCCGCAATTTATAGGCTCGCAAATCATAGAATTCTTCCAAAGTTGGCAAATCAAACGTATCACCTCTTCACTTTATCACCCGGTAGCTAATGGGAAAGCTGAGTCAACAAATAAGATCATCATCAATAATTCGAAAAAGAGACTAGAAAAGTCAAAAGGAAATTGTCCTGAAGTGCTACCAGGAGTGTTATGGGCTTATAGAACTATAGCAAAAACAGCCACGGGAGAGACTCCATTCGCACTTGTCTACGGTTCAGAGGCTCTAATACCAGTAGAAATTGGTGAACCAAGCACAAGATTCACATTATCAAGAGAAGAGACAAACAATGACGAACTAAGAACAAATATAGATTTACTTGAGAAAAGGAGGGAGGCCGATTTAATTCGCATGGCAGCACAAAAGAAGATTATAGAGCGGTACTATAACAAAAAAGCTCACCTCAGATATTTCAAAATTGGGGACTTTGTTCTTTAAAAAGTTTTTTCAATCAACAAAAGTTGCTGGGGCGGGAAAGTTAAATCCAAATTGGGAAGGACCCTATAAAGTAAGAGGCATTGCTGGAAAGGTGCTTATGAATTGGAAACCATGGATGGCAAGGTCTTACCCTCGAGTTGGAATGTTGTTCATTTGAAGAAGTACTATTTTAAGCAAAGGAATTACCCACGGTCAGGTATCGTTTACATACGCTTTTATTTAGTACAGTTAAAATTATACTAACAATTTTAGATGATAGGTAAAAAGCTAACCCATACCAAATGATGATATTAGACCTGAAAAGACTCACGGAAGTAACTTAATTTCCGGTCTAGGGTTACAACCTTTCTGATGAAAATTACAAAGGGTTAAGCAGTCATCATCTAAACTATATACCTTCGAGTCCCGTATGTTTTTCTTTTTCAGGAAAAGGACCGCAAAGGAAGGAATGGTCAAGTGCTCGAGATTTCATACTTCAAAGCTCAAACTCTTGGGGGACTAAATAATATGGAAGGCAAAGAAGACTAGCAAAAAGTCAGAATTCAAGCCTAAAGGTCTACTTTACCCAACAAATCGAAAGCTAAGAGCAAAGTCAAAGAGTAAAAAATGCATGCCTGATTCAGAAACCTACAAAGAACATATTCGTAAATGTAAATGAATGTTTAGGTCAAAGGCAATATTTAGTCACGGTTTGAAATTTATAACCTTGTATTTATTCAAATCTGTTGTAAATAAAACAGTTACGAAAGAGTCATAGATGATACTCGGACACATGTAAAGTATTACGAAAGTTCGAATAATACAAAAACTTTCTTTAAAACACTACTCAAAGGAACATGTGTATTCCTATTTATTTTTTGTACATTTACACCATTATGAAGTTGAGACGTCTTCTTCATTAAGTGTCGTTCATAAGAGGGCCCTCTTTTATAGATCTTGTTTATTTCAAAAAGACACGTAAAATCAAAGCATTTTTATGCGAACATCTATAGTAAAACATAAACTCAAAACACACAAGTTGAGCCAAAAACTTGAAGTTAATATTATACGATGGTTAAAACTAAGTGTTAACTTAGTTCAAATCTATTTGTTTATACAAAATTGCACCAAAACTTTCCTGGGGAGTTTCCAAAAACTTTACCCCCAAATGGGACCGGGGGTAAAATCACCAATTGTTTCTCCACACATAAAGAAAAGAGAAAAGGCAACAACACTTTCACTTTTCACTAGGGGGTTAACTTCATCGGAAGGAAGAGCAACTTGATATGATGAGGGTTGAACATCAACTTCACCATGTACAATCTCATCACCTTCGGGAACTTCAACCTCGGGTGATGAGAAACTTTGACTTTGCCGGCCCTTCTTGATTGTCTCTTTGATTTTAGCGATTTCAGCTTTCAAGTCAAAATTTTCCTGGCCTACCTCCGTTTATGTCAAGGCGAGTATTCAAATAAGCCCAGCTCACATCAACGACTGTTTTATCCTCAATAGACTCATAATCCTTCTCCTATTGATCGATCTCAGCTCTCAACTCATCCTTTTCAACCAAAGCTGCATCATAGGAAGCTTGCAAAGGGGCAAGGGATATCTTCAAGAACTGAACCTTACTAGAGGACTCACAAAGATCCTCTTGAGCTTGTGTGAGCATTTGAACAAGTTCCCCAGAGTAAGCCTCTTTCTGGTTCAATAAATCTTTAAGCTTCTTATTTCCTCAGAAGCTCGGGAAAGTTGTTCAATGAATGAAGATTCAAGGAGATTTTTATCCTTGCCTGCCTAATTTGATGAAGCCTTCTCAATATCTAGCTCCGCTGCTATCATTCTTACATGTTTCTCCAAGGTACATTTCTCCTCCTCTACTACTTCCATGTCAAGTTGAAGACTCTCGAACTACTCTTTCCAATTATATGCCTCGGTATGGTAGTCATTCATCAACTGCTCCGTATGTACAATCCTTTTCATCATCTCTGTGCCAATGAGATTGATCTGCACAAAAAGGAAAATATGATACGGGTAAAAGCTAAATTTTGAAAAGTAAAAACACACGAAGTGTACCTTCAAAGATGAGTGCACAATCTCATTCATCCATGTAAGAAAGTTGTGTCTTTCCAACTTCGACTTTTCACCAGGGCCAATCAAAGGCTTTAACCATACATCTGCCTGGCCTGATTTCTTCAAAGGCTACCTTCAGTAGGAACCTCTATGGTAATTTGTATCATCACCCCACTACTAGAAGAGCCGATTTTATGAGAGGGCATGGTAGTAGGGTAGTCGAAGGAGCCACGGGGACATAGTCGGGGCAGCATAAATAGCAATAGGAACGGTTAATTGATGTTCCACTGGAGCAGATGCGGGAAAGATGGCAAGAGGCGCTTCCTCATAAATTGAGCCAATGCGTTCTTCATTAAACCCTTGAGAGAAAAGTTGTTCAACTGAATCATGGGTTGCAGCAGGAGTTTCTTCTTCAGAATTCACTTGGGTAGCACCATCAGGCTCAGGTACAGGAGTTGGACCAGGAAGGGGAGCAGATTCATCATCAGACACAACTCGTCTCCTTGCTCGCGACCTTCGCACCAATGAGCCTTCCTCTTGCTCTTCTTCATCTTCCACAGTCCGGGTCCTATTCACCTTCCTTTTTGATGAAGAACCTAAAATTATCTCCTGATCCTTTGATAAGGAGAGCCTCGAAGCAATAATTACAGGAGCAGTGATACCACGAACAGGAAACCCTTATAAGCAGAAGGGCCAATAAAATTCGAAGAAAAGTATGAAGATAAAAAGAAAGTAAACAAAGAGCTTACCGTGAGTTTTTACTTTCCAACCAAACCTAACAGAAAGATACTTCCAAGACCTCTCCTCCATTGGAGCAATTTACAACAATTTTTCTACCCAACCACGAAAACTGGGAATCTCCTCAACAGTTCCCATGGTTGCTGAAAGAAAAAAAAAGATAGTTACGAGAATGAACATTTATCAAGAGAAGGAAAGAAGTGAAGAGGTAACTTACGTGAAAAGTTCCACTTCTCAGGGAATGGCATATTCTCTTCACCTATTAATACACTAGTAGGGGCAGCAACAAACCTAGCATACCATCCACGATCTTTGTCATCATTATGGATGACCAAAACTCTCTTACTCCTTGCCACAAGAGTAAAAACTCCTTGACAGAATAATTTGAGAGAGTAAAGATGGATCAGATTATAGAAGGTGAAAGGGAGTGAAGCAAGATTTTCTAGGTACCTAAGGAATGCTACTTTCCTCCAAATAATATGACCGATTTGTCCCAAACACATGTTAAAGAAGCGGCAAAATTCTATAATGACCGGATCGATGGGGGGCCTAAAACCTAAAGTGAAGGTATATGTATATACGAAAGAGAAGTCAGCTTTATAAGAAGTTATCCTTTGATTTTCATTGGGGGAAAAATTGGAAAATCAAATTCCCAACAACAATCTCTGCGCACAAGGGAAATTAAACTCTTAGTGATTTGAGAAGGGTAAAGATCAGCGAGATCATGAGATGTCATGGAAGTAACCTGGTTTTTGATTGCCTCACTATCGTTTACAAAGGAAAGCACGGCGGGTATGATTTCGTCTACTGTAGGTTCACAAAGTGGTTCATTGGATTCTCTACTCCTAGAAGAAGATCTATGAGATGATGAAGCTCTAGTCCTAGAAGAAGACGATGGAGTGAAATTAGCCCTAGAAGTTGGCGAAGGAGTAATATTACGTTGAGAGGGAGATCCTCGAGTAGATGTTGATCCTAAACTCCTTAATCTGCCACCTTTCCTACTCTGAACTGGAGCAAAAGAAGGGGAGAGTTCATCTACGATTATGACTTTTTTAGGGTATGGATATGAGGAAGACATAATTAAGTGAGAAAGAAATTTGTAAGTTATGAAATAAGGATGGAAGTTTTTCGTAGAAGCAAAGGCAAAAGAGGTATTTATATGCAAAGGCAACCGTCAAAAATGGAAAACAATGATGGGAATGCCATTATGAAAATTGTCACTTCATAACTGATGCAGCCGCAAAAAGCCCTAAAAACCCGCTGAAGAATTGCAGAACCAATCCAGGATTGCCACGTGACATATACATTAAATGGAAGTGACAAGCGACGTATAAGTTCAGAGGCATGAGTGAAACGGCGGCAAAAAATTCCCGCCATAAATAAGTATCTACTTACCAAATATTCAATTGATAAATAAGTGGTAAGTGGGGGGACTATTTGTATTGGTAAAAATAGATATTACATGTGGAATTAATCAAGTGGATGACATGGCAAGCCACGTGGATCAATGGAAGAGCGATAGTTGGAGGAAAACTTAGAAAGAGATGCGGAGTAAGAAGATACGGGCTAAACACCCACGAGATGATTACAAAATGGGTGCTCGAGTCTATTCGAAGAGTTGAAGAGAAACGGTTGAAATGAACCAGAGCAGAAAAGAGGGCAGATTCATAGATATTCAATCGATGCGTTCAAATGTTACAGAATCTTCACGCAACATTTCAGAGACACATTCTGATCATTATTGGAATATACTTTACATTCTTGTGCTCTCTACTATTTTCCTTTCTATTCTCATTTCTAATTTCCTTTATTGTTTTAGCTAATTTTTCTGATTATCAGTAACGAGAGTACTTCTTAAAATAAGCTTTGACTAAGAATCCGATTCTTTGGTTAAAAAACACCGATGACCAGACACCGCACAAGTAGACAACCACACAATCCAATCATAGACGGTAGGGCTCTTCCACTTAGCTTGAAGTTACAGTTACATAACCCTGGGCCCACCGAGGTTCCTTCTTCCCCATGAAATTAGCTAAAAGTCCAACAATACATTCCAAACCCGAATTCATGTTGCATCCAAATAAAATCTGTGGACCTAGTCACTGTCCACCATGAATTCCCAAATGGCTCCAAACTTTCCTCAAGGTGTGTGTCCATCCTATCACAGAACCCATATGCTACTCTGACACTCTCCCACTTTGGTCAAACCCTCTCTTTTAAGCAACTTACCAACTCCTGCTTCTTACACCTGGCCTTCTAGAAATTTAACCACCGCAAGACACCTCCCACATGCCCTTCCTCATCCTTCGCCGCCCAGTTGTTGCCTTAAATCAATACCTATCTTTGTAGCACTTGAACCAATAGATCGCTACCAACTTCAAACCTTTTCGGAGATCATCTTTCTCGAGCCATCAACACTAGGAACGCCGATTTGATCCTGAACCACTACACACCGCAATCCCTTACAGCCGGTTCCCCGACACCATTTTGCAATACCTTGACCCAAAGGAAAATTGGAGAAGACCATAACACCGGCGAACTTAACGCATTCAACAAGGACGACGACACCACATCACAGATAACAATTCCACCACGCTTGAAATACCAAGTCTCGCAAATCCATCCACCCAACTTGAACACTCATAGACCAGTCGTCTTTCCTCTACTGGAAATAAAACTCTGAACCTCTGAATCATGCACGGAGTAATGCTTTCCTTCAAGTCATTCACTGTCCCAACACATAGACAAGCATCCTACCATCACATCAAATACTGTGCGATAGCAATGCACGAATCGTCATAACAATCGATGCCAAATCTCAAAACCTTAGGTAATACTAATACTGAGCTGAAATGATAGAATGACCTTTCGCAAGGTGATGACTATAGCCCAATCAATTACGTAGGTCGAAACATCCTGCACCACATCTGTAGTACCATTACAATTTCCTCAATTCTCGATCGATAGCAAGCGTTTCACGTTGGATAAGATTGAAAGGGAAGTAAATCAAGGCATAATCCTCAAAGGAATCAAATCGCACGACGAGGAATCAAGAAGGGAAATCCTCCTAACAGCCATGTAGTCTCTCGAAGATAAGTACAGACGTCTCCGTACCGATCCGCAAGACTCTACTAGACTTGCTCATGACTCGTGAGACCTAAGTGAACCTAACGCTCTGATACCATATTGTCACGACCCAAAGTCCATTAAAGGTCGTGATGGTGTCAGACACCACTGTCAGGCTAGCCAACACTAAATAGTTACTTAAATTCTCGTTTTTATAATTTTGAAATCGTAAATTTCCTTCAATGTAACTAGTAAAACATAATCTTTACAGAATAAAAAAAAATGTTTACAATTTCAATACTCAATATCCCATAATCATCCCAGAACACAATGTCACAAGTACATGAGCATTTACTAGGAAATAAAATAAAATATAATAATTGTCCATAATACAAATTTGGACAGAAAAGAAAAATACAAGTACTCTGAAGGAGACTCTGCTGGATGCGAATCGTCTCATAAGATGCAGCTCATTTAAGTCCCCGTATCAACCATGTCACTGCGCCCACAAGGTCACTAGACATACATGTGCCTATACAACAAAATGTACAACAAGTGTAGTATGAGTACGAAAATAACGCGTACCCAGTAAGTATCCGGTCTAATCTCGAAGAAATAATGACGAAAAGTCGACTCCGACACTTACTATGGCCAACAATAATATAGCGATAATATGATAAATTATGTATTTTACAAGGCAACTGTAAACTCAATAACATGAAGTAGGTAAACAATTCTTTTGTTAATGGGAGATTTCAAAATTTATTTTCATCTTTTAACGATTTATATCTCCGGCCAATGAGGCCACATAAATTATCAATAATTCCAAATCAATAAATTAAGTCATGCACAAATCATGCCGAGGTCGTACAGCCCGATCCAACATAATATTTAAATTGTGCACTATCGGAGGGTCGAACAGCACAAACCATAAATGCATCTATTTAATCTGTCGAGGCGTTCGACCCGTTCCACAAAAGAAAACACAATCAAACAGTCAATCAAGAATTCATTAAGGGGCAATTATCCAAGGAAAATGTCAAATCTTCTTCTACCGGCCAAGAAAATGAAGTTTAATCCTTTTAGAGATTTATGTACCAAGTTCGATATGATTTAAACAATTTAAATTGACAATAAGGTTACAATTATCACAAGTATAACATGTTTTTGGGTCCTAGACTACCCGAACTTAAACATAATAGTCGCTACGCACGGACTCTTGTCACCTCGTGCGTACGTAGCCCCCACAAATAGAAGCACATATTGATTTATTTCACCTATGAGGTAAATTCCCTATTACAAGGTTAGTAAGGAGACTTACCCCGATCCGAAATTTCATAAGCGGCTCCCCAAGCCCTTCTGACAACTCAAACTGATGCCCAATGCTCCAAAACTAGTCGATAATTATGCAAACTCATAAATATATACTCAAATACTCATAACAATTCAATTTATTATAATTTTCAACTCCGTTTGACAAGTCGATAAAATCACCCTCGGGCCCACATGCCCGAATTCGGAAAATTTTTGAAGATAAACTTTACCTATAATCTCATGAACTCAAGTATATGATTTATTCTCAATTCCATGCCCAAATTCGTGGTCAAAATTCAAAAATACCAATTTCAATACCAATTTTTAGATTTTTTTTACTTCAAAACCCTAAATTTCCACTAATTTCCCATGTTAAAATCTAGATATAATCCATGTAATTAACTTGCAATAAGTGGGATTAAGTTACCTCCAAGTTGCTAGGTGAATACCTCTCTCAAGAAGTTCCAAAAATCGCCCAAGAACAAAGAGATGAGCAAAAATGCTCAAACCCCCGCTTTAAACACTCACTGTCCAGTGATCTTCGCACCCGCGGAAAAAACCTTCGTGCCTGCGGTGTCCGCGCCTGCAATAGATTTTTCGCACCTGCGGTCTTCGCACCCGCGGCCATATTCTTCGCGACCACGGTGCCTGGCTAGCCCATGCATTTTCGTTTCCGTGACTCATGCCCCGCTTCTGTGAGCTCGCACCTGCGGCTATCCAAGTGTAGGTGCGATCACACCAGAAGCTGGAAGCTTTAGCTGATGCTCTCCAAGTTCAAACTTGGTCGGAGTTTTATTTAGATAGAAAGGGTAAGTAATTTGGATCAGAGTTTTATTTAGATATTAGTAGTTTGGTGCTAATTTGATTTTCTATACAATGTGGATCAAGAGATAGGGTACATTTTGCTCCTACAAAAATAGTGGATATTGCACAAAAGCAATATTAATCTTGGATACAGTGCACCTAGAAGGTGGAAAGGAAGAAATGTTATAACACAAAGGCAGCTTCAACAACAATTGAGGAGAAGACAAATTCAAGCAAAAAAAACTCAAGCAAGCCTTAGCCAATCTCAAGTTCATTCCTCATCTCAACCAAGCCAGTCTCCATGTAAATTAAACATCAACCACTCTCAACCGTAATGAGCTGCTGAATGTTTATTTGTGATAGCTTAAGTTTGTTAGTTGCCGAACTTAATTTGTAGGTTAACTATGGATCTTTAAGTAAGGCTATTATTTTGGCACAATGTTTAAACTGTTTCTGCTACTAGACAACTTTCAGTAGCTAATTTTGTCAACCAAGAAGGTTGATCGAACTTGGTTGTTTATATATGTCTGCTTGTTTATGTCAAACATTGCTTTTCATTCCTCAAAATCCATCATACATTTTGTCATTTTCATTGTACATAGGGTTATGAAGAAAATCACAATGATTAGTGTTTCCTAGACTAAGAAGGAAATGTCAACGATTAGTGCTAGTACAACAACTAAAGTTACAATGATCTTTACCCTCTTCCACGTTGTAGCAGATCTCTCTCTCTTTCTCTCTCTCTCTCTCTCTCTTGATAACATCCCTGAAATCACTTGTTTGTAGTGATTTGGAAGAGGTGGGTTAAACCACCTAAAAAAATTACAAGAATTATTTCGACTATAATTTGAGCACCCATAAAAACTTCTTCCTCGATCTTTTGGATTCCAAGTGATGGAAAGCTTAGATTTAACTCTATAATGACAAAATATAGGACCGTGCAACATTTTCACGGTTTGGAAAAAGAAAAAAAATTTAAATAGAGCTTCAGATTTTAGAAAAATGGAGGAATGAAGCTTCAGATTCTATATAATGAAGGAATAATGTATTTTACAAGGAATGAATAAGAACCCACTTAAATACAACCCATTTTGGACCGTTGGGAGTTGGGAAGAGGACTTTCACACTCCTTTGCATGTTCCTTGCGTAGCAGGCTGATTAGAACCAACTGATGTCACACATGCATGATCAATGGTTAAATGTGTTTATTAGTTAATGGAATAATGAGTTCAAGTGTTTAAATAGGAAAGTTTAAAGTTCATGTATCGACTTTCAAATTCCCTATAAGTTTAAGTGGTCAGGAAACCATTCCGCCTAAAATAAATAGCCATTGCACCGAAACAAGAAATTTAAATTACAAATTGAGATAAAATATGTGGGATATATACTAAGAGGTACTTAAAGTGCCTTAAGCTTATGTATTCATTTGAACTCAACATCTCACACACTATATACATATTAGACAAATTATTAAATAAGTATAAATAATAAATTTCGAATTCAATAAATTAAATAACTGCAATAAAATTCTTAATTCAGTGTTCAAATCTTGAATTCATCACTATATATCATAATACATGAAAATATATGAGTGAGAGTGGCTTGTGTAGTGGACAAGATGAGGGAAGCGAGCTGAGATGGTTGAGGCATGTGAAAAGATGATGCATCATACCCCAGTGAGGAGGTGTGAGAGGTTGGCGATAGCGCGTCCGGGGAGAGGTAGAGATAGGCCGCAAAAAATATTGGGGAGAGGTGATCAGACAGGACATGTCACATCTTCAGATCTCCGAGGACATGACCCTTGATAGAAATGTGTGGAGATCGACGATTAGGGTAGTAGGTTAGTGAGTAGCCGAACATTTTTTTTTTCAAACCTGTATTTTCCTAGTGTTATTCTTGTATTTCTTAATCTTTAGATCTCTTTTACTACATGTTGTTTCGTTTGCCTCTATTCTATTATTTTTCTGGTTGTTGTTACTGCTTCTCATTCTATAGTTCTTGGTCTTTACTTTTATGATTATGTTTTCCTTAAGCCCGAAGGTTTACCTGAAATAGTTTCTCTACTTTCATAAGGTATATGTCTACGTACATACTATCATTCCTGGATTACACTTATGAGAATACATAAGGTGTATTATTATTATTATTATTGAGTTAAAATGATTAGAGAGGCAGCAAGAGACGGGTTGTTGCATTGCATGGCAACAAGCTAAGTCAAATACTTACTCGGCCTCTTTTGATACACCTTAGTCCTTACTGCCGGCTGGCGGCAAATTTTGCAAAGAGCCTTTTATCCGCATAACATAACTTTTTTTTTTTACTTTATTACCATTTCCCGCCTAAATTTATCCTAACCCATATTTTTATCGCAGTGAACATAAATTATACATATAATTCACTTATTAACAACTTTGTTTCAGTTATATGATGTGGCTTAATTGAATACAAAATTTATTAAAGAGAGAATTTTTTACTTAGATTCCAAAAATATTAAAGCGATTTGGATTATGTAAGTCAAAATGTTGTACGACTTTACCAAATAAAATTCACTTTCTATAAAATAATAGGTAAAAGGTATTACAAATAAAAATTTGTAAAATATGATCGAGAAAAAAGTCATAACAAAGACATAATTTAAGTTTTCAAATTTCAATAATGCTACATAAAATTAAACATAATAAGAATCCGTATAAGAACGTGTAATTAGGGACAAGATAAAAAACTATCTAGGGTTATGGTAAAAGAATATGATTTATTCACCCTTAATAGATTTTATGCTTGGAGTAAAGAATATTTTTCCTTTAAAGCGTTACGTAGTACAAATCTGGATTAATCAAGTTGGAGAAAAAAAAAATAATATATACTATAAGTTGAAATATAATTACGTATAAATATTTAAAGAGTTGAGACCAACGTGCGAAAATGAGGGCTTGCTTTCTCTCTGTTTCTATGTAGAACAACAACAAACAAACACACACATAAAACACAGACGCACACACGTATATATATCCGTCAGATTTGCTCAGACAATTGTTTCTTCTTCGATCTGTAAGTTAATTAGTTACTTCATACATGAATTTTCTCTCGTTTTATCACTCTAATCCTTTGAATTGAATCAGCAATTTTCACAATTTCACAATTTTCCGTGTGTTTTTGGGTTTGATTTTGGTGATATTTGAGATTATTGAGATCAAATGAAAACCCTAGATCTTTCCGGATAGTGGTTTTTCCGTATGTAATTGAAGTTTTGAGGTCGGATCTGATACTTGTTAGCTCGATTTTGAAGTTGAATTTAGAGAATTTTGTAAGCCAATTTTGTTAGGGTTAGGATTTTTTATTGAGTAAAATTGATGGCTTCGAATCCTCCATTTCTACTGGAGGATCAGACGGATGAGGATTTCTTCGATAAATTGGTCAATGATGATGACGATGATGTTGGTTTTAATGTAACTACACCGGGCTTGGGCATGAGCTCGAGCCCGGTGTACGTCCACGGGAATGACTCTGATGAGGTTAAAGCATTTTCTAATCTCAGTATCAGTGATGATACCAGTGCTAGAGCTGATAATATAAGGGAGAAGAGTAGTGGTTTTCAGGCTACTACATCGTCAGCAGAACCAGGACTGGGCTTGGATGCGAGCCAGGTCTACCTCGATGGGAATGAATCTGATGAGGTTAAAGCCTTTGCTAATCTCAGTATCAGTGATGATGGCAATAGTGGAGTTGATATTATAAGTGGTGATAAAGGTGTTAATTGCAATGCTAGAACAGCATTAATTGCTGAGGGGAATGGAGAGAAGAAGAGTAGTGGTTCTTTAGTGTCATTGGCTTCTGGGGGGTCGGATGGTTTACTCGAGTCGAGCAATGGTAATATGGAGACTGAGGTAACGGCTGATAAGACGGAGAATCACACTGGTGGATCAGGAAATTCAGGTGTGAAGGAGGTTGGATGGAGTGCATTTCATGCTGATCCAGTTGCAAATAGTGATAATTCTGGGTTTGGATCATACATGGACTTTTTCAGTGAATTGGGGGATAATAATGATGGTGATGCAATTGGAAATGCTGCGGAGAATGTGAATAAGGGGTCAACTGTTGTGCCAGCCGATCAAGTTCATGACACGAAACAAGTTCATGAAACGTCGTATTTGGATAATACTAGCAGTTTGTTAACACAGGGTCAAGATGGTTACGGCTATGATGCTACCACAGGACAAGTTGCAGATGGACATGATCTAAATAGTAGTCAATACTGGGAAGATCTTTATCCGGGATGGAAGTATGATGCAAACACCGGGCAGTGGTATCAGGTTGATAGTATTGATTCAGGTGCTAATGCACAAGGGAGTACTGATTCTAATTTGGTTTCTGATTGGGCAGTTTCTGGTGGAACACCAGAGGTCTCGTACCTACAGCAAGCTGCTCAGTCTGTTTCTGGTAATGCGGCTGAGAGTGGTACGACTGAGAGTGTCACTAATTGGAATCAGGTTTCCCAGGTAAGCAATGCTACTGAGAACGTGGCAAACTGGAATCAGGCTTCACAGACGAGCGACAATGGCGGGGTTGTGACTGACTGGAATCAGGTGTCACTGGCTAGTGATGCAGGTGGTGTCACGACTGACTGGAATCATGCCTCACAAATCAACAATGGGTATCCATCGCATATGGTTTTTGATCCTCAGTACCCTGGTTGGTATTACGATACGATTGCACTTGAATGGCGCTCTCTGGAGAGCTACACATCATCTGCTCAATCAACTGTTCAAGGTGAGAGCCAACTGGATCAGACTGGTTTGGCTTTGCAGCAGACTTCCTCTCACAATGATGATCAAAGGAATTACGGGCACAAAGAAGATAGTGGATTCCAAGGGTTTAGCAGCGGAGGAGGAGATTACAACTGGTCTGGCTCTTTTGGTAATTACAATCAGAATAGCTCAAATTTGTTGCAAAACGAAAATGTTGCAAAGAGTTACCCTGTATCAGAATATAGGGGGAACCAGCAATTAGAGAATCACTACAACCAAGATTTTTCTACAAGCAGCAATGTTAATAGGCAAATGTCTAATTATTATGAGGGAACAGTTCCATACAATGCAAAAGCAATTCAAAGTCAAGGTAACCAAGGCTTTTTCTCTGGTGGGGATTTTGGTCAGCAATTTAGTCAGCCAACACTTCAGCAACATGAGCAAAAGCATGCCTCAAGTGATTATTACGGGAGTCAAACCACAGCCAATTATTCCCAGCAAGCATTTCAGAGCAGCCAGCAATTTTCTCATGCTCCTGCTGCAGGAAGATCATCTGCTGGCCGTCCACCACATGCTTTAGTCACTTTTGGTTTTGGTGGAAAACTGATTGTGATGAAAGATAATAGTTCCTTTGGAAGTCAGGTTTGTATCATTGTTTCTTTATTTTGTCTTTTCCCAATTTTTTTCGGTGCAGTACTCTTACTAATTATTGAAAGTATTTTTTGCATGGTGGGTAAAGAATCCTGTAGGAGGTTCAATATCTGTGCTCAACTTGATGGATGTCGTCTCTGAGGGAGTTGACACTTCAAGCCTTGTGATGGGGGCATGTGAGTATACCCGAACTCTGTGCCGGCAATCATTCCCTGGTCCACTAGTTGGTGGAAGTCCCAGTACCAAGGAGTTTAATAAATGGATTGATGAGAGGATTGCAACCTCTGAATCTCCTGACATGGATTACAGGAAAGGCGAAGTTTTGAGGTTGCTTCTGTCATTGCTAAAAATAGCATGTCAGTATTATGGGAAACTTCGTTCTCCTTTTGGTACTGAGGCTGCGTTAAAGGTAAAGTTTGAAAATTTGTTGGAATAACATGCCTGTATTTAGTTATTGACTATTTGTTTCAACCTGTCAAAACGAACTGTCTTTTGACATTGAGCTCTGGTCCAACTAAGTTAAGTTTTATTCCATTGCTTTATCATTTTTCGTTTTTGTTGCCTAAATAGGCATATCTTGGTTCTAACTCCTTTCACTTTTAATGCCCTTGATATCCCATCTAATCTGGACTTGCTTTAGTTGGGTTTACAGAATTAAATGTCATCTTTGTCAACTGAAATACTTGGTTGCCTTTAGTGGTCAAAGTTCATTCAATTTGAGAACTTATGGTATCAGCACATACTTACTAGATAGTTTCTCATGCTTCTTTTTACATGTTTTGAATCTAACATAACCTTTGGCTTTCTAGATAAATCTTTCTCTATATTTTGATTATTTACTTGATCACCTATGGGCTGGGGGCACCTCCCCCAAGTTCAAGGAATTCGACTGGCTTCTCTTCCCTAAATGATGAAAATATTATGTAGGAAACAAGAAAGAAAAATCCAGTAATGGATGTTGATTGCTAATTAAATAAAAAAATAATAGCGGTAGCAATGGCACTACTCCCCTCTGTTCATTTGTGTGGCACACTTTCCTTTTTAAGCTGTTCTATATTTGAGAAGGAATGACCCCTTTCAATCTTTAGAAACCATTTGACTTTAAGCTTATCCATTTCAACCTTAATGAGATCATATATAGCCACACAAATGTTTATGGTTTGTTTTCGACCACAAGTTTTGGAAGTCTGTCTTTCTTTCTTAAACTCTGTGCCCAGCTAAACTATGCCGCATGAAATGTTACAGAGAGCTAACGAAGAGAGAAGAAACTGAAAAGTCTTGATTACTTTCTCTTCATTGTCTATATCACTCTTTATCTCCAAGAGCGGCCTCTCAAAGAGTGGCTGGAGGACTTTGGGAAGAAGTGTTTCTTTTTCTTTATCTTGTGTTCTCTTTGATGATTTTCACTGTATAAGAGCGTGTCATTGTCATTTGAAGAGATCTTTTGTTAGAAATTAACACCATAGCCCATAGCAGTGTAATACTAGGAAACAGTATTGAAGTTGTGAACTAGCTTGTTATAGTTTTGATGAATTTACATATGTTTCTCAATACTTGGTTAAAATTGGCGAAGTTTGCTAAACTTGCTTTTTCTCGTTCCATTTTAATCTCGTCAAAACAAAGTATATGAAGGAACAATTTCCTTTTCTTAATGTCTTTTAAAATTTTCAACTTGGAAAACCATCTAGTAGCATTTGCTAATTTGGTTCTTCCTTTGTAACAGGAAAGCGATGCTCCAGAAACAGCGGTAGCAAAATTGTTTGCATCTGTGAAGAGGAATGGGATGCAATTCAATCAATATGGTGCTGTTGCCCAGTGCTTGCAGCAATTGCCTTCTGAAGGACAGATGCGGGTAGTTCTTTTATACTTTCTGTTCTTCAGTTGCTATTTTAATTGTTTGCTAGATCAGCCAACTGTTTTCAGTACGTGCTTTAGGCTACTGCTGCTGAGGTTCAGATTCTTCTAGTTTCTGGAAGAAAGAAAGAAGCATTACAAGTTGCACAAGAGGGTCAGTTGTGGGGGCCAGCTCTTGTTCTCGCTGCACAACTTGGTGATCAGGTTTGTCTGGTTCTCAGTGGCCCTTTAGCGACCACCCTTCTCTCTCTCTCTATATATATATGTGTGTGTGTGTGTATATCTTTCTAGTAATATATTTTGACTTCATGGGTAATTGTAGTTCTATGGAGAAACGGTGAAGCAAATGGCACTTCGACAGTTAGTAGCAGGGTCACCTTTGCGGACACTATGCCTTCTAATTGCAGGTCAACCGGCTGATGTCTTTTCAGTAGATTCTACAGTTCAAAGTGGCATGCCTGCTGTAAATGTGGCTCAGCAGCCTACACAGGTTTTGTTTTCATAACTTGTTACAACCAGTTGTTCATTAGCTTATTTGCTGCCTTTTTCCTTTGATCTCGTTCTTTATGATTTGCCTAAGCCCCCTGGAATGGAGCAATTAAAGGGGTTCTTCACTCTAATAGAGTATATCATTTCTATAACAGGCGGTGCATTTATAAACATAGTATCATAATTATTCTTTGGCTATTCTTTGGCTTTCGAAAAAAGTTCAGAAGAATTTTAGTGTCTACGTAAAGGTTAATAGTGAGAAAAAACTGAAAATGGAACGTAGCTATGTATTTTGATATTTGGAATTTCAATAATGCCTGCACTTTTGAAGTCCAAGGACTTTTTTTGGTTGGGGATAGGTTAGGTGTGGGCACTAGGGTTCAAATCCTAGCTGAGTGTAGAGACAAAAAAACAATGGGTAATCTCGTCCCATCTGCCTAAGCCTTGGTGCGCAGAGTTACTTGATACAATAGTCGAGGTGCATGCAAACTGGCCCAAACACTATCGGTACACCCANCCCCCCCCCCCCCCCCCCCCCAAAAAAAAAGAGTTTGGTGTGGGCACTGTTTCGTCAGATATGCAGGACTGTGATGATAAGTTAGGTTGGGGCGGTTGTTCTGTCAGATATGCAGAACCTTAATGATGCTCGCATAGGGTTCAATAGTGACCCTTAACCATTATGATTGTATGTTGTTTGAAGTTCATCTTTTTATGTCTTGGCATATCGCTTTTGGTCATTTTATTACGTAAATCACTTTCTCTTGTTTCTGGGGGAATTGACTCTCTGCTGTTTCCTTCCCTAGTTTATTGCTTGTTGAAGATCTAAGGTTAACACTATGTCTGGATGATTACCTTATTTTGATTTCTTCTCTTTACGCTAGTTTGGTGCTAATGTCATGCTTGATGACTGGGAAGAGAATTTGGCTGTGATCACTGCAAACAGAACGAAGGATGACGAACTGGTGCTTATTCATCTTGGCGATTGTTTGTGGAGAGAGAGGAGTGATGTAAGCTTTATGCCTTGCTTTTCTTATATTACTCTCTTCAGTGGATTACCTTCCACCTTAGCTTTATTGTCTGCTTCTTACATACATTTTCCTTTTCAAAAAACAATGATCCAGATTGTTGCTGCACACATTTGCTATTTAGTGGCCGAAGCAAACTTTGAACCATATTCAGATACAGCGAGATTGTGTCTTGTGGGTGCAGATCACTTGAAATTTCCCCGAACTTATGCTAGTCCAGAAGCTATTCAGGTGCTGCTGACTCTACTTCTTGTGAATTTTCTAGTCATACGACGAGATGTGAAACATCTTGTGCCACAGCTAGCATATGCACTCATGTAACTGTATGTGCTGCTTGGCTAACACGGTTTTAACGCTTGACTGATCAAATATTTGTATGGACAGAGGACTGAGATTTATGAATACTCGAAGGTGCTGGGGAATTCTCAATTTATTCTCCTTCCTTTTCAACCATATAAACTTCTGTATGCACACATGTTAGCTGAAGTTGGGAGGATATCAGACGCATTAAAGTATGTATCCTAGTTTATATTCAGCAGAGTTCCTTGAAATCCTTTCAACTGGTTGCTTAGCATTTTAATTTTAGGTACTGTCAAGCATTGTCGAAATCACTTAAAACTGGCCGAACCCCTGAGACTGAAACATTGAGACAATTAGTGTCATCTCTGGAGGAAAGGGTTAAAACTCACCAACAGGTACCTCTTTATCCTCTCATCTATGTTGAATGATTGTCTCAGAGTTACTTATGGTGGAACTTTCTGCATTCAGGGAGGGTTCTCCACAAATTTGGCTCCTGGAAAATTGGTTGGTAAATTGCTTAACCTTTTTGATAGCACGGCTCATCGTGTTGTTGGGGGCTTACCACCACCAATGCCAACAAGTGGCAGTTTACAAGGGAATGAACAACATCATCAGTTTGCGGGGTCTAGAGTTTCAAGTAGTCAGTCAACCATGGCAATGTCATCACTGATGCCCTCAGCATCTATGGAGCCAATAAGTGAATGGGCAGCAGATAGCGGTAGAATGTCAATGCACAGTAGAAGTGTTTCAGAGCCTGACATTGGAAGAACTCCAAGACAGGTGTCTTATCCTGTTTTTCTGTAAATATTACATTTGACTGGATCTATCTGATGGTAAGCACCCTCCGCTTCCAACCAAGAGGTTGTGAGTTCAAGTCACCCCAAGAGCAAGGTGGGGAATTCTTGGAGGGAAGGATGCCGAGGTTCTATTGGAAACAACCTCTCTACCCTAGGGTAGGGTAAGGTCTGCGTACACACTACCCTCCCCAGACTCCTCTTGTGGGATTATACTGGGTTGTTGTTGACTCCACTTGTGAGATTATACTGGGTTGTTGTTGACCGGATAAATCTGATCTGGTTTGAAAAGATAGTTTGTTATGTATTTGTGTAGGATCACGTTGACTCGTCAAAGGAAGCAAGCTCAAGTAACACAGGAAGCAATGCATCAGGAGCTGGAGGGACATCACGCTTTCGTCGCTTTAGCTTTGGCTCCCAGCTTCTCCAGAAAACTGTTGGATTAGTCCTCAAACCCCGTCAAGGCCGTCAGGTAGATTATTTATTTTTCTCCGCTGTCATTTTCTAGATTGTGGTCCTCATAAAGTTCGATGCCGAGACTTGTTTCCATTTGTCTTGATTCCTTGCAGGCGAAATTGGGTGAAACGAATAAATTTTATTATGATGAAAAACTTAAAAGATGGGTAGAGGAAGGAGCTGAACTTGCTGCTGAGGAACCGGCCCTTGCACCTCCACCAACCACTGCAGTTTTCCAGAATGGAGCACCAGATTATAACTTGAAGTGTGTATTAAAAAGTGAAAGTTCTATATGCAATAATGGATTTCCGGAAATGAAGAGTCCAACTTCTGCTGATAATGGTTCGGGAATCCCACCTCTTCCGCCTACCTCCAACCAATTCTCGGCTCGTAGTCGTGTGGGTGTCCGGTCAAGGCAAGTGATATTGGCTTATTAATTATCTTTGGATGATATGTTTGAACCTTTTGTGGCTTAGGCACAACAGCCCTTGTTTGTTTTCTTGGTCTGATTCTGAAATAGGATGTTTAGTTGTTAAGAATATACTTGATAAGCCCTATGCATCAAACTAACATTTATAGAGTAATATACATCGACCTGATAAGACATTGATCCAAAAGATGCTATCGAGCATTTGTTTCTTCTGTCTATTAGTTATGGTGGCGCCATGATCGAATTGAGTTGGCATGCTTATTTGAAAACATAAGAATTAATCTTATCACTGAAAATGATGCAGACGGAATTCTTTCAAAGGTTTCAACAGGGAAACTTGACTGGCTTCTCTTCCTTCTTTTGGCAGGTATGTTGACACATTCAACAAAGGTGGTGGTAATGCAACAAATCTTTTCCAGTCACCTTCTGTTCCTTCCATAAAGCCTTCTACTGCTGGCAATGCCAAGTTTTTTGTTCCCACCCCAATGTCTCCTGTTGAAGAGACGGGGAACAGTACTTCCAATGAGCAAGAAACTTCAAGTAATAGCGAGAATGATTCAGTCACTACTGTTAGTGGATCGTTCCAGTTTCATGCACCAACATCGAGCGCGCCTATGCAAAGATTTGCAAGCATGGACAACCTCTCAAATAAAGGAGCTGGCACTGGCTCTCTATCAGCTTACTCCCGGCGAACAGCATCATGGAGTGGAAGCTTTCCTGATGCTTCCTCCCCTAATAAATCTGAAGTAAAATCACCGGGCAGTAGATTGAGTATGCCTCCATCATCATTCATGCCCAGTGATACTAATTCGATGCACTCAATGAATGGCGGCAGTTTTGGTGATGACCTTCATGAAGTAGACCTGTGACACAATAAGATGTATATACTAAGTTTTGCTCGTATTCGTGGTATCCTGCTCAAAATCTCTTCACTTTTATTGGTAAGCAGTGAAGCGTGATCAAGGAAGCCGGAAACCCCTTCCTCTCCCCTTTTTCTCACACCCTCAATATACCTTTTTCTCCTCTCTTTTTATTTGCCTACTTTTTGTAAGATCAGTTGTATGTTGAAAGCAATATCTTATTTAGCTGTTTACCTGTAGGTATAGGTTTTTATTTCCTGTTCTTTTTTCTTTTTGTCCTGCTAACACCTGTCGCTTCAGAGACTTGTTATAACACAAGTCAAGTGGCCTCTGATAACATTGTACAGTTGATTTGTTCATTTATTGAGGAAAGGAACTCTCATTTGATAAATTATTAAAGTATGTTATATCGCTGCAGAAGAGAACAGTAGCAAGTTAAGAAAATATGGTATCGTTGTGTCTGATATTCAATGCCTAAATGAATTGGGACACTGCATATTAGTTAGCTTTCTAGTTGAATATTAGCTTCTTTTATCTTATGCTCTTAGACTGATCGTAAAGATGTTTGTGAAGGAAAAGGGAAAAAAGCCCAAAGCTAGTTTGAACTCAAAAATTATGTGACTCTCGGTAATATCAAAATCAATACATATTACATGTATAAACTACTCGACCAAAAATAAAAAATAAAAAAAATGTTGCCAGTGTCTTCACAAGTCTCAAGCTTGAGAACATCCTTGTACAAAATTTACTATTGTGTACTTTTTCTAATCTGTGTTATTTCATATTCAAAACAGCGCAAGATTTTGGAACATCCCTTGTGTCTCTTGTAGAAGTTGCCGTGGCGGATAGTGGCAATTCAGTGGTTGATAATGGCAATTCAGTGGTTGATAATGGCAATTCAGTGGCTGAAAATGGCAATTAAATCGCTGATAATGGAAGTTCACTGGCTGATAATGGCAATTCATTCCTTCTCTCTTTCTGCCATTTCATTAAACAGTTTCCTTCCAATCTCAAACGATACAAAAGCATCAATAGCACCATATTCAACTTGTTCATAGCATAAATTCTCAGCATCCCACTTACTCAAAGTAACATTCTCTGGCTTTTCCATTACTTTCCCAAGTACTACTTTTGCCATTCTCTTCAACCCCATCTTCCCATACACACATTCTCCATAATACAACAATGCAAGTCGGTTCAAATCCACAGTATTCGCGACAAAAAGCCCGTGGTCACACATCAACTTCTCAGCATCTCCCTCAACCCCGACACCAACAAATGTGAAATTTGGGTTACTGAGAAACTGTGCGAGGTATCCGGGCATGGAATCTTTGTGTAGGAGTTGAAAAAGAAGGCAACGACGACCTACACAAAGTTGAAGAAGAGCAACTGGTTGTTTGTCTTTAGGATTGAAATAAGGGAGCCGCTCGATATCAAGACCAATAAGAAGCTTGTGTCGTCTACGCCTATGAGTATGAATAGTAAGCAAAATCCAGTCATTAACAACAATTGCATTCTTCATTACAGTATCTTCTATTTGATCACTGTAGAAAGAAACTCCGTATACTTCAGCCATTGATGATACAACACTAAAACAGATAACTCTTGTTGCTTTAACTTGTGGAATGGAATGAATAAGGTGTTGTAGCTATATATATAAGAGAGCGAGTTTTCCTAATTAACGTGGCATTGGAAATGGGAAGTTACCAAATTTTTTCTTCTTATTCCTTGGTGAATTTTGTTTGCAACAAGAATTAAAACGTTGGTTTCCTAATTTCGTAGCGTCAATTAAATGGGAAATTTTTTGCTATAATATTTGTAATATATAGGAACTTAACTTTCCTACTTAAAATGGGATTCGGAATTGCTTTCCTATTCTGTGTTGGTTTAAGGTTTGTGGCAAAAATGGAAAACGCGTTAGTTAAAGTAAGGGATATTTTAGAGGAGTGAAAATTATTTACATCCCCTAAGTTTGTTTTAAAAATCACACTCATCCTCCAATTTTAAACAATTATCATTCCGCTCCTCATATCAAAGGCAACTTCTTTATCCTCTATAATTTTTATTTCTTATTTTTATTCTTCAATATAATGATATACTTTAATTTTAATTTTTATTTATGTTATCGACTTACCTATATGCAAATTAAAGAAAATTGAAACCAAAAAATATGAGAAGTAATAGTCAAGCATATAACTTAATTAACGATGTTAATAATAAAAGATTACAAGTGAAAAATATAGTGTTAAAGGAAATATTACAAGTAGAAGATAAATTCTAATCGATATACTTAATAAGATAACAAAACTTGATTTTTCTCAATGCTTATATTCCTTATAGAATAAAATATACTATAACAATTGCATTTGGGGAAAAAAAAAATTCCAAATTTCAATAGATAAAATCTTGTATTGAATCATCAATATCTCACGAAAAGCTAATTGGATCCGATTAGTAGTATTACCAGTTTAAAAATAATTCTTGGAATAACTCGATTATAAAAAAATTATAATAATTTGCATCTAAAAAGGTTAGGAAAATATACTACAAATAAAAATAGTATATAATTTTAATTAAAAAAATCAAGCCTCTCATCAAAATTTTGTTTTAGGCCACCAACAATGTTGAGTCTCCCTTTTATAGGACACGGGCGGATCCACCCTTTTACAATGGGGTGTCATGGCACCCGCTAAGATAATAAATTTTTATATATTTACATTGAATTTTTTTTAAATTAGGTTAAATATCTGATCTTACCACCCTTAGCCATAAATTAGACAAATGTGTCATGACTGGTAGATCCTTTTGAAAACTTTTCTCGTGTTAAAATTCAAGTTGAAAATTATCTTGAACCTTATCTGACTTTCCCTTTTCGTGTGCTTTTTATTTCTTTTTGTCCCAGTCATTTTCCTTTGTGGCTACCTCCCAATTTTTTATTTAGTTTCATTACTTTTTTTTTTTTTTTTTCTTTGTTCTATTATTTATATGTGGTGTCTAACAAGAACACTCAAAATGAGACTCTGAAATTATAAAATTATATAAAATAAACATTCCTCTTAATCTCAAATTTATGAGTTTTCTTCTTTCATATCTAAAAATATTAGTCTTAATGGGAATATTGATTGAGATAAAAAAATCATCTTTTTTTTAATATATCATAAAAATTTGTGTTATTCTATGATTATTAAATATAATTTAAATCACTTTACTATTAAATTATGACAAAAAATTTCGCAAGCATTGCTGAAAAAATATGAGATTTATGATTTGATTTTTGAGAACTTGTAGTTTATTTAATTCTATACTTGTGGGGTATAATTTATCTATTGAAGATATTTAAAAAAAAACTTATTCTTATTGATGATTCCCTTATTGAAAATGTTATCTTACTTGTGTAAATTTATTTTAATATACAAAACAAGATGTAATTCCCTAGTGAAAATGTTGATATTACTTATGTTGTTATAATAAAGGTATGATTCCTTATTTAAAATGCTAATTACGTCTATTTTTTAATATATGAGAAGTAATTTTTGTATTTTTAAATTAAAAATACCTATTAAGTTGACCCGAATAAACTCAAAAAATCGAATAAACATTCCTAACAAATTTCATATTAGTCATTACAAGGTATACATGAAAAAAATTAGGGCGTCCGCCACCTTCAAATCCTATATCCGGCTCTGATAGGACATGGTGTTAATTATAAGAAACAACGTAAGTTACGGGTGTAAAACGCAACAAACTCTTATAAAACCTCATGCTTCTGCTAGTCAAGGACGGATGTCGCCTTATGACTATGGGTTCAACTGACTCACAATTTTCGAAATGGAGTATAGATATATATGTAAAAGCTTACTAAAATTTCAAAAAATATTGGATCTAAGCACATAATATTATAATGAGTTCAATGTTAAGAATCTTAAAAGCTGAACCCACTAAATTTAAATTCTGAATTCGCTTCTATTATTAGTTCCTAATAGAACTATCAAGAAGAGCAATTGTTTTGTTTTACCAAAAAGTTTTCAAGTCTTTTTGTTAAACTAAATAAGATGATGAAGAAAGGATAAATTCTAGCCAAAGATAATCAACGCTGGATCAAAGAATGCCAAGTAAGAAAAAGATGATAAGGTTAAGCTTAAGAACTAATTAAGATTACGAAAAAGCTCTAAGGTATACGTTGAGCTAACATTCTTGATAACATTACTTCACAATGTAAAATACAGGGGGAAGAAAAGATTCACCAATCGTGGCCACGAGATATGCCTTTATTTATTCCATAATGATTATTACAATAATGAATGGCAAGGTTATGAACCCTCTATTCTTTACGAGGTAGACTCTCAAGTCGTCCTCTACTATGAGCGAAGAAGTGTGTGATTTTGGAGTAGTCTCCTCCTTGGTCTTCATTCTCTAACCTGGTATATATACTAGGTATTCTCATTTACCCTACGGTCCTTATCTAGGATACCTAAGTCTATCGACCGTACTTTAGGTCTTCCTTCTTAAACGCCATGACGTTTACTTCGTCGTGCAGGCTTTCTGAGGATCCGACCTCGGCCGTGGCCGAGGTGCTCATCACTATAGTGCCCTATGAATACAACCTCGTCTTAATCGATCCTTCGACATTTATTTTTATGCAGATTCTCATTTGGTTATATTTTGACCCATATAGTTAGTCCTCCGCCTATTGGGGCCGTCTTTGGGCGAGCTCGATGGGCGGACCTCGTCAACTCGAAAGTTTGAGAAATCTGAGAATTTTGGACAATGTGAGAGTACTTCATGGCGAGATAACGATGTGACATTTCGAAGGTTGCCTCAGACGGTTGCGTCAATTCGAAATGTCATTAAATTCATCATTTGTCATTATGGCGCACGTTCTCCATGCGTTGCGTCATTTCCCGTGCCCCTTCCATTTTTTTTTTAAATGAAGGCGTTTGGTTTTCCTGCTCATAGTAATTACATCCTTAAAGATAGGGGAAAATCCCACATTTGAATGCTCCCAATCGTTCAAGAGAAAGTCTTAAAAGCTTTTCTTGTTCTCCTCCAGCTTCTCACATTTCCCTTTCTGCTAATAGTTCTTGTGGCTACCTTCTTTTCCTTCTCATTCCCGATCAACGCAACCAATTGGAGAAATGGCTAATGCTTCTTCCAACCCAGATGGAGTCGCCGGTGCCCTTGTGCCAGAAACTGATGTACCTCCTCTTGAAGGGGGGGGGGGGGTTATGGCGGAAGACGAAGGATTTTCGACTGTGGATGAAGTAGTCCCTCGCCCAGGGAAGGCTAGGACTGATTTTAAGAACCCTACCGAGGATGAATTTGAACTTGTCACTTCTTCTTGTCGCAGTGCTCACTACGTTTAAGGCCAAATGGGGGATTCCTGACCACATTGAGCTTGTTCCAGCGGGTCGTAACATCGTGCATATACACCCCCGGGGATTGCACATTTTATGCATACCCATTCATCATCGGATATACACTCGCCTCCCTTCCTTGGCGGTGGACCTTTGCCGTTTCTATAAGGTGTGTCGGGTCCAACTTTCTTCATACATATACAAGCCCTTCATCATGCGCCTCAAGTATGCAGAGCTGGCCGGTCGTGAGGTTTCTCTCTAGCACCTACATCACCTCTTCGTTCCCAATTTCCATAGGGGTACGATGATACATCTTCGTCACCGAGGAACCAAGGGCTTGGTGGTGAAGATGGATGATAAAACCAATCGCCGCTTTTGGGAGAACTTCTTCTATGTTAGGACGGAGCACGTGGTGTCAAACCCTGATGGGTTTCCAGAGACGTGAAACTTTTCCTGTAAGTTTTTCTTTCGTTTTACTATCCTGATTGACTCTCACCCACACTACTATTTAAGCAGGTGGACAAGGGTCGGTGTAGCTTTTACCCGAAAGGTCAGGATCGAATCCTCGGGGAGTTAATGTTTGGAGTGAGTGTCTATGTGATCTAGCAGTATCTTGTGTTTCTAATTACACTTCTCATACTTTGGTTGTTTTCAATCTATGACTAGTAATTATACTATTGTTGAATGCAAATTGACTAACTAATTTATTTTGAAGTTGTTTTCTTATAATGATAAATACACTAGGGTCATGACTTTTACCTAGGTGAGTACATAACGAATTTCAATTTCCTAAGGCAAGGATATTAATTAGGGAAAATGCTATAACCAATGCACAAAATGGCCATTCTCTACCTCTCGGTAATTTGAGTGGATTTGCCCTAATTACCACTCTCAAGGTCAATTGGGTGTCAAATATGCAAGAAATTGAGGTTCAAGTAGGGTATTACTCTCTCGAGATTTAACCCGTTAATTAGGACTCAAGTATGGTTTTACCATCTCTGGATTCAATCCAATTGATTGAGACTACCAATCTCTTGATTATGTCCCAATTCCTTGTTGGACTAATTTTCTAGACTCAAGTCCTATTAAGAAGGACCCAAGACAATTGAAGTTCAATTAGAACCCTAAAACATCCAAGCTCTAATCTTAGCCAAATAACAAACACCCATAAACATCCAAGTCCTAATTTTAGAAACCCATTAACTACTCACACTAGGGTTGAGCCACAACCCTAGCTAATAGGTCTAGCTGCTCATAATCAAAGATAAATTCAATGAAAGAGATGAAGTAGAACCCATATTAATGATTTAAAACATAAACCACAATGATTCACAGTTAAAGTCTCAAGAAAATAGCAAAAAGAATAAAAGGAACACTATTCATGCTGCTACTGTTCACTGATATGAAAGATCCTCTAAAAAAATTAAAAAATAAACTATTTATACTCGGCTAAAATTCTGGACAAAAATACCTCTGCGGGGTTACCGCGGACCGCGGTGGAAAAACTGTCCTTGGCTTCTGGGTCTCTGAAGATGCTTGACCGCGGACCGCGGTGCTTCTTTGCCTCAAAACGGGGTCTCTGAACCTTTGGACCGCGGACTGCGGTAAATGGACCTCGGCCGCGGTTGAAGACTGGCTTGTGAAGGTTCCTCTGAATATTGCCACCGCGGACCATGAAAGGTGGACCACAACCGCGGTGGAACTTGGCCTTGTAACAGGTTCTCTGAAGTTTGCCACCGTGGTTCGCGGAAGATGGACCGCGACCGCGGTGGGGCTCTTGAGTTGGGCACTTTGTTGTTCTTTGTACTTGTGCAAGATTCACTCCCGTTTGATCATATCCTTGACTGAATGTGTCAGTTTTGGTTCAATCCTGCAACAAGCACAACATATAAGCTTTTGGGGCCATTTTGTGTCCAACTATAACCAAAACTTAAGCGAGGAAGGTAGGAAAATAATGTAAAAATCCTAGTTATAAACTCCCCCAAACTTAAGCTTTTTCTTGTCCTCAAGCGAATAAAATAAGCCCCGCCCCTATGAGTGATTCCAATAAAATCCGGTTGTCCTAAGGTAACCTCATCCAGCATCAATTGGGACTAGCAATAGCTCTTAATGCAAATGAATCATTAACAATATTTGAACCTTTTAAATCCATGGTTTCAAGTGCGATACAAGAGCATCAAGAGTTGAAACGACCGAAACTATAACTACCACCTTGGTCATTGTGGAACCCAAACTCATACTCCTCAACTCTCCCTAACACCTCACTTTAGAATTGTAACGCTTAGAACGAGGCAATTGGGAGTTCTCTCATCTCTCTCAAAGAAAAGACTCAAGTTCGGATCAAAGTACCATAGGCTTGCCCCTTATGTAAGTCACCACTAATGTAAGTTTCATTTAACTCGAGATCATACAGGACTTTTGTGGGCACATGATGAAGGCTTTTGGTCAAGGGTAGGAAGTATTTGGTCAGATTGAGCTCTATCTTTCCTTAAGCACTTCATTTTTATTTTCACATTGTCTTGACTCTTTGAGTCATTTTAACTCATTTAGAAGGGTTGGAGAGACATACTGTCACACTTTTTTGTTCATTCAAATCACTTTTCTCCTTCCTAGGCATTCCACACCTTTGGTCACAATTCTTTCATCGATTCCCTTTATTTCTTGTATTTGTTCATGTTTCTTTTCATTCTTTTTCATTGCCTTTCCTTTTTATTTCCTTTGTGCCTTCTTTTTCACTTTATTACATATCTCGTCTCTCCCCCAAACTTATGATTTTTGCCTAGTGCTAAGGAAAGATCGGGGCCAAAAGAGGGTACAAATGGGTGAAGGCTTGTAACATAGTTGTTTGAAAGAAAGGGTTTAAGGCTCAAAAGGTTTGACTAGGGAATTTATCTTTGATCGGTCATGGATATGTTCAAATAACTATTCGAATCAAGGAGAGCCTATAGTCACTTCTCAAGTCAAACTACACTTAGGATTTTGCCTAGACAAACATTCAGGGCAAGTTCTAGACTAATGGCACGGGACTTGGACTTAAAATTCGAACTCTCACCACTCAAGCTATGTGATTTCTACAGAAACAGAGTCGGGGGCCCACAAACACCTTAGCCATGCTTTGAGAAACACAATGGTCCCGAAAAATCACTTGATGATTATCGGCCAACAAAAGAGTCTCAAGATCACAACTTTCACCATCCTAAACACAATGATTTGTTTTTTACCATGGGATCAAAGGCAAATGTGTTAGGCCCAAGTGAAGCTTTTCTTGAGGCACCTTTATTTACTAATCTAAAAAAATAAGAGAAACAAAAACAAAAAGGGAAAAACAGACTCAAACCCTTAAGAAGGTTGTCACACCATCCATCCTCGGGAAGAGCCACCCGGTTCACACAAATTCTACCTTTGGAAAGAACCACGGCGTTAAGTAAACCAAAGGCTTATTGCACGCGAGAAATTCAAAACAAGAAGCTATGAAAGAAAAATAAGAAGCTATAAAATGAAAAAATGCGGAAAGTAAAATGCGTAAGATAGAATGAATATGTACATGAGGGGATTTAGTCGAATATACATAAGGGGGTGAATATATACAATGTAAAGTAACTTCATACATACCAAAAAGTGAAAAATCATAAAAGTACTGAAATAGTAAACTTATTTACATACCAAAAATGAAAATAAAGCATAATAAAAAGAAAAGTAGTCTGAATTATACAATCATCAGTATCCAATCAAAAATCACCTAGGGCTACTCCCCCAACTAAAAGAAAGCATTGTCCTCAATGCTATATATAAAAAACAACTCAAAAATAGGAGAGAGAGAGTAGAGAAAACTCTCTATTGGCCCTCAGCCTGTGTTGGGTTTTGTGCCTGTACTGGTGTTGGGTCTGCCTGTGACTGTGGTGGTGGCTGGGACTGTCCCTCTACGATCTGTGCCTCCTGAACCTGGGTTTGTTCCTGCTTCGTACCTTGATCCTGTACTGGTGGGTTTGCCAAAACTAGCCGAATGCCCTCTGTACGGGGCAACACCCTCCTTCGCTTTGTTGGCCTATCGGGCTCTGGATCCTAATCTGGCTGGGAAGATGGGTCCGGGAACAACAGGTCCAATGGTATCTGATCCCCCTTCATATTTTCCACCTCTTTCCTCAGCTCGGCCACTGACTCCTTCGAAGCACAAGTGCGCCTCAACTTCTTTGTTTCCTTTGTGAGCTTTTGCAGTGTTGTCCTATGTTCCTCCACAGCTCCCAAGATCTTTTTCTGGTTTTCCAGAATTTCCTTTAGCGTGTCCTCAACAGACTGGGGTACATGTGGTGGGGGGAGTGTCTGGGCTTCCACAGACGTAGAAATCACAAACAGCTTAGAGGTAGTTGTCTGAATCTAGTTGTTTATACTGGTCAATGTATGGCTGAGTCTGTGGGCCGTCCGAGGATAAGCCCGGGATGAAGGGATGGCTGGATGCGTAGAAGAAGATGGTCCTGGGGCACTCTCTAGAAAAGATGGCTGAGGCTGAGATGACTCCACTATAACTACTAGCTCTTTAGACTGGTCAGTGGAAGAAATGGACTTACCCTTGAACTTCCTTTTAGGGTTGTCCTCATCTTGCAAATCGTACCAGGAGAAATCAGCTTTTGGCTTCACTTTGACATCGAAGCGATTCTTATCCACCCCCTGATCCTCAAAGTACATAGTAAGGAAGTTAGGAAAAAGGTAAGATTTGTCACCTTCATTCACCACCCTGTTGATGACAGTGGACATGATATTCCCGACATTGATCGGGAACCCCGCCATAATGGAAGCAATAAGCACAGCCCGCCGGAGTGGAATGGTGTTCTCATGAAATGTTGGATCCAGCTTGTTGCACACAAATGTTTCCCATCCCTTAGCTTCAAAGTTCAGGGTCTTTCTATAAATGGTCTTCCCAGCTGGCAAACACTTAGGAGTCTCACCAGGCCTGGCTAAGTGCAAAGCTAGCCAATTTCGGGCCACATCTTTCTCAGGTAACTTCTCCTGGTACAAAGAGTCATCCACCTCTACAATCCCCAGATAAGAATTCAGAGCATGCCCGTCAAAAGGCACTGTGAGATTTCTCACCATGGTCGCCTTGGAGTCTTTTTGCAAAAAGGCCAGGTTGGTGTAAAACTCCTTTACGAGGTGCTCATTGGCCTCCGATAGGTAAGAACAAAAGTACTCCTATCCATTTCTCTTTGTAAACTGCCTCTTCACATTTGGGTTGTTAGGCAAAAAATCTTTAGTCGTGAACTTTCGCTCCACTATGAGTGTTCTTTTGGGCCACCAATCCCGGAATTGATGGAAAGCCGATTCACTAACAAATCTGTCTTCCAACATGACCGGTTTCCTTGTGCGTTCCACTCCCCCAACCTGGGGTTCACCCCCTTCATCATCTCCAGAATGCTCCCCTAACAAGGAAGTTGTAGGTGAGGTAGAGCTTTTGTGGCCACTCCGTGCTGCTGAGCCTTCAGATGAATCAGAGTTGGCTGGTACTGGGGCAGGGGAAGAGACCGATGGCTCATTGGTCAGTTGGAACCTCTTCGGGAAGTCTGGGTAGTGCTCAGGTATAGATTCTGAAGATTCTCCCTAGGAGGGTACATATTCACTTCCCGAATGGGAAGCAACTTTGTCCATAGCTCTTGTTGCCTTTTTCGTCTCTTTCATGGCCTGCCAGACTTTGGGGGTCAGTTTGATTGATCCTTGGCTTTTCCCCCGGGATGACTCACCCCTGCCACCAGGTTTACGGCCACCGCCACATGATTGAACCATTCTCAGTAATTGTAAAACAGGTAAACATTGTTAGTTCACAGAGACTAGTTAGAACATGATAGCATAGTTGCATCACAACAAGTAAAATTGGACTACATATGCGGGACAGCGGACCGCGTAAAAGCGACCCCGGCCCGCAGTATTTGATTGAGGCTCAGAAGATCTCTCTGAATATATGCACCGCGGACTGCGAAAAATCGACCGCGATGGTGTAGAATCAGAGACCCAACTTTCAGAAGAAAGAGGACCAGACCGCGAAAAAGTGACCGCGTTCATTACATGATGAATGCATAACCCAACCACCGCGGTCCGCGAAGAAAGGACTGCGAACCGCGGTCAGACCAATTGATTAGGGTTTCAAATTTTACACAGTCTCATGTTCAAATGCCCATTTAGTTAAAACCCTACGTATTCAATTATTGTAACTAGATGCAAGGGCCTAAAATGAGCAAAATGAATTAACCCTAACATGATTAAAGGCCTAGAAAAGAAAAATCATGAAAAAGAGAAGAAAATCTACCAAATATTGAAGAAAATAGTAAAATTAAGAAGTTAATTAATCACAATTACACTTACTAGATGTTTGGATGAAGAGTTGATGAATGAAAATGCAATTTGGAACTATTGGGCTTGAGACACAGTGAAAATTGGCTCTGAGGAGTGAGAGTGCGTAAAGTGTAAAGTGAAGGCCTAAAAGTCTATTTATAGAGGGGGTTGGGGTCCACATTACTTACCCACCACGGATCGCGAAAAATCGACCGCTTTCATGCACTGCTAATGATTTGAAGTCCCAAGGTCACCACGGACCGCAAAAATTCGACCGCAGCCGCGGTAAGGTAGCTTCAGAGGGGGATTCCCAGTACTTGGGCTCCGCGGACCGCGAAAAATGGATCGCGACCGCGGAGCGAGGTTAAGAGAACAACTTCCAGTGTAAGAGGGCTCCGCAGACCTCGAAAAAGGGACTGCGGCCGCAGAGCCAACTTCAGAGAGAAGGTTTTTCCATACTTAGCATATTTCCTGCGTCAAAATCATCTTACAACATCCAAAAACTAGTTAGTGCAAAAATAATCCTATTCTACCAAAAAAAATGAGGAAAAGCAAAAATAAAGACACATAGGTTGCCTCTCAAGAAGCGCCTGATTTAACATCGCGGCACGATGCATGTTACCGAGATCATGTAAGATGAAGAAGTGCCACCACGTGGATGTCATCAATCTTGCCAAGGTAGTGCTTGACCCGGTGTCCATTGACTCTGAAAATTTCTCCACTTTTGTTTTTGAGATCAAGAGCACCAAATGGAGTCACAAATACCACTTCTAAAGGCCCGCTCCATTTTGACTTGAGTTTACCCGGGAATAGCCTCAACTGAGAATTGAACAATAGAACCAAGTCACCAACTTTGAACTCCTTTCCCCGAGCATACTTGTCATGAAGGTACTTCATTTTGTCCTTTACAAGGACGAACTGGAGTACGCATGGAATCTGAATTCATCGAGTTCATTTAGTTTCTCCACACGAAGGTTGGCCACCACATCCCATTCAAGGTTCAACGTTTTCAAGGCCCACATAGCCTTGTGCTCTAACTCCACCTGAAGATGGCACGCTTTCCCAAAGACCAACTGGTACGGATACATACCGATTGGGGTCTTGTAAGCGGTTCTGTAAGCCCAAAGAGCATCATCCAATTTCTTTTCCCAATCGGTCCTATTAGCATTGACCGTCTTTGACAATATGCTCTTTATTTCCCTGTTGGAGACTTACACTTGGTCACTTGCCTGAGGATGGTAGGGGGTGGTGCCTTTGTGATTGACACCATACTTAGAAAGTAGGGTGTCAAAGACTTTGTTGCAGAAATGAGACCCCATCACTGATGATAGCACGAGGCATGCCAAACCTGGTAAAAATGTTCTTTTTGAGGAAAGCAATAACACTCCGGGCCTCGTTGTTGGGTAAATCCATGACTTCAACCCATTTAGATACATAATCCACCGCCACTAGAATGTACGTGTTCCCACAAGAACTCACAAATGGGACCATGAAATCGATGCCCCAAACATAAAAAATATCCACTTCAAGAATAGAATTTAGAGGCATCTCATCTTTCTTGGAAAACCCCCTGGCTCTTTGACACTCATCACACCTTTTGACTAGATCACCAGCATCCTTATACAATGAAGGCCAAAAGAAACCATAGCTAAGCACCTTTGAAGCAGTTCTTGCCCCTCCATGATGACCACCATACGGTGAGGAGTGGCAAGACGCAAGAATGACCCTTTGTTCCTCTTCCGGTACACATCTCCGGATGACCCCATCAGTGCAAATATTGAATAAATAAGGCTCATCCCAATAGAAGTCCAAGATATCCCTCCTAAGCTTCTTCCTTTGGTTAGAAGAGAGCTCACAAGGGACAATACTAGTGATAAGATAATTGGCAATATCAACAAACCATGGCATTTCTTGCATTGCACCGAAAGAAGTTGCTCATCAGGGAAACTGTCATTGATTTCAAGGCCATCACAAGGTCGACCTTGCTCTTCCAACCGAGAAAGATGGTCGTCCACTTGGTTTTCACTACCTTTTCTATCCATTATCTCCAAGTCAAACTTTTGAAGCAATAATACCCAACGCATAAGCATCGCTTTGGAATCCTTCTTAGTCATGAGATATCGGAGTGCCGCATGGTCAATGTGAACTATGACCTTGGCACCCATCAAGTAAGGACGAAATTTCTCCATAGCAAAGACTATTACCAAAAGCTCCTTCTCCGTGACTCTGTAATTCATTACGGCCGAATTCATCGTCTTGCTAGCGTAATATATAGGGTGAAAAATCTTGTTCACCCTCTGGCCCAGCACAACACCCACAACTACATCACTCGAATCACACATAAGCTCAAAGGGTGAGCTCCAATCCGGCACCGTGATGATAGGAGTAGTAGTGATTTTGTGTTTCAAAAGTTCAAAGGCATGCATACAATGCTCATCAAAATGGAATCTAGCATCCTTATCAAGTAACTTGCACAATGGATTTACCACCTTAGAGAAGTCTTTGATAAAACGCCGATAAAAACCGGCGTGACCAAGGAAAATCCGTACTCCTCTAACCGACGTAGGTGGTGGCAACTTGGAGATTACTTCAATTTTTGCTTTATCAACTTCAATGCCATTTATTGAGATCTTATGGACCAATATGATTCCCTTTTCCACCATAAAGTGGCATTTTTCCCAATTCAATACCAAGTTCGTCTCTTCTCATCGAGCAAGGACCCTATCAAGATTACATAAGCATTCGTCGAAGGAATCCCCTACGACACTAAAGTCATCCATAAACACTTCAAGGAAGTCCTCCACCATGTCGGTGAAGATTGCCATCATGCACCTTTGGAAAGTGGCCGGTGCATTGCAAAGTCCGAAGGGCGTGCGGTAAAAGGCAAAAGTGCCATATGGACAAGTAAAGGTGGTCTTCTCCTGATCCTCCGGGGTGATCAAAATATGATTGTAGCCAGAATACCCGTCAAGAAAACAGTAGAAGGACCGACCCGCAAGTCTATCCAACATCTGATCCAAGAATGGCAAAGGAAAATAGTCCTTGCGGGTCACCTTGTTGAGCTTGCGGTAGTCCATACACACCCGCCATCCGGTGACCGTTCTTGTGGGAATGAGCTCATTTTGTTATTTTTTATCACCGTCATTCCACCCTTTTTCAAAACGCATTGGACCGGAGAAGTCCAAGCGCTATCCAAAATTGGATAGACAACTCCCGCATCGAGCCATTTTATGATGTCATTCTTCACCACCCCTTGCATTGCCTCATTGAGTCTCCTTTGATATTCCACGAAGGGCTTTCCTCCATCCTCCAATATGATCTTGTGCATGCAAAAGGCGGGGATAATACCCTGAATATATGCAAGAGTCCACCCTATTTCTTCCTTCCTCCTCCATAGCACATTTAAAGTTGAGTCTACCTGCAATTGGGTTAGACAAGAGGAAAGAATAACAGGTAAAGTGCTAGACAGAACAAGATATTCATACCTAAGGTGGGAAGGTAGTGGCTTCAACTCCAGATTCGGAGGTTCTTCAATGAAGGGCTTTGTTGGTGGAGTCTTCCGGTTCTCCAAGTCCAAAGATAGCTTTCTGGGACCATAGGAGTAAGACCCCATGCCTTGAAGGGCATTAGTACTTTCAAGAACACCATCCACCACAGAGTCCTCATGATTCAATAAGGCCAACTCCGATGGATCCTCAACATGGATCATAGAACTTGCATCATCAATAATAACCTCAGTCACGAGGTCCATAAAAGAGCAAACTTCACTATTGTTGGGCTGCTTCATCGATTTACACACATGAAAGACCACCTTCTCGTTGCCCACTCAAAAAGTGATCTCCCCAGCTTCAACATCAACCAAGGCCTTCCCCGTAGCAATGAAGGGCCTTCCCAAGATAATGGTGACCTCATAATCAACTTCATAGTCTAGAATGAAAAAATCCGCAGGCAATATAAATTTGTCCACCCGCACAAGCACATCACCAATTATCCCTAGGGGCCTCTTCATCGACCTATCCACCATTTGCAAACGCATAGAGGTCACCCTAGGTTTCCCGATCCCCAAAGTTTTAAAAACTGAGTATGGCATCAAATTAATACTTGCCCCGAGATCACACAAGGCTTTGGCAAAGTCCGCACCCCCGATCGTGCAAGGAATGGTAAAAGCACCCGGATCCTCAAGTTTTGGTGCCATGGAGTAAACTATAGCACTCACTTGGTGAGTCATATTGATGGTTTCACACTCCATGGACCGCATTTTAGCGATCAATTCCTTCATGAACTTAGCGTATCTGGGCATTTGGTCCAAGGCTTCAACTAACGGAACATTGATGGAGAGACCCTTCATCATATCAATAAAATTCTTAAACTGAGTCTCTTGCTTTTGCTTGACCAACCTTTGAGGTTAAGGAGGAGTTGTCCTAGTCAATGGTTCCTAGGCGTATGGGGCCACCAGTTCCGGCATATTAATCACGTGTTCCCTAGACGGGTTCACGTCCCTTTCCAAATCCTCCCCGTTATCATGTATGTCATTATTACCTCACTTGTGGGTGGATCAATCACCACTTGTTCAACTTCACCTGGTAACTCTTCTTGGGGTACAACAACCTTCCCTTACCTAGAAGTACTCGCTTCCCCACCTTTTCCACTTCTCGTGGTCACCGCCATGGCGTAACCAGTATTGTTATTGTTCCCACCCTTGGGGTTCACCACCGTATCACTCGGTAGTGCACCCTTTGGGCGTGTGTTTAAGGCATGAAAAATTTGGCCCATATGTACCTCAAGGTTCCTAATTGAGGTATTGTGGGAGGCCAACTAGGCATCGGAGTCTTTATTTCTCTCCATCATTTGTTTGAACATACTTTCAATTCTACCCATATCCATGCTCGATGAACCTTGCCCTTGAGATTGGTACGGAGGTGGGTTGCTTGGTTGTTGGTACATCGGGGGCCTTTGAAAGCCCGATCCCCGATTACCATTGCCACCCCAATTATTGTTGTTGTTGCCCCCGTTCCAATTTTCATCATTGTTTTCCCCCCACTGTCTGTCATTGTTGTTCCCCCAATTCCGAGCATTGTTAATGCTATTCCAATTTCTTGGTCTTTGATTCCCCCAATTTTGTTTGTTTCCTTGGTTTCTCCAATTCTGATTGTTGTTTTGACTATTGCCTTGACCTTGGTAGTTGAATTTTCATACATCACATCTTCCTCTTGGTCATCATACTCTTCTTCTTGGCCATACCCACTAGGCCCTTGGTCACCTTGATCATTATGATTTTGCTTAGAATTCCTCCGAGGTCTCCTTTGATTTCCTAGCACGTTCACTCCTTCCATGGAATTCACTTACTTCGGCACTTGCAATTGTTGGAGTTGGCTTTAGCAAGTTGATTCATAGTAGTAGTGAGCTCGGCAATTGCTTGCCCTTGTTCTTGGAGCTCTTTATGGAGACTATTCACACCGGTCTCACCCTGAGGTACATTAGCTCTGATTTTCCAAGCCGATGATGTGTCGGCCATCTCATCTAGAATCTCACATACCTCGGGATAAGTTAACTTCATAAAATTTCCACCGGCCAACTGATTGACCACACATTGATTCACGGTGTTAATATCTGGGTAGAAGGTCTATTCGGTCATGGCTTCAGTCATGTTGTTGTTCGGACATTCCTTAACCATGGTCCTATATCTCTCCTATATCTCATGTAAGGGCTCATTGGGTTCTTATTTTAAAGCCAAGATTTCATCCCGAAGCACCACCATATGACTCGGGGAAAAGAATTTGGCAATGAATTTGTCCGCGAGCTCATCCCAAGTTGATATTGAATGGTTGGGAAGACGCTCGATCCAGTCAAGTTCTTTCCCCCGAAAAGAGAAAGGGAACAACCGGAGTCGTAATGCATCCTCCGAAACATTTGTCTTCTTACTTCCCCAACAAGTATCCACGAAGCCTTTGAGATGCTTATAGGCATTCTGGTGCGCGGCTCCGGTGGAATGCCCCCATTTCTCTAGGAGGGTGAGCATTACATTTATAATTTGGAAGTTCCCCGCCGGAACCCTCGGTGGGATAATGGCACTAGCATACCCCTCGTTTGTAAGAACCCGAGGGGCAGCTCTAGGAGCAGGTGGCGGGGGAGGGTCTGGATTATCGTCTTGAATATTGGCATGTCGGCCCCTTCTAGGAGGAAGTACTTGATTGATTTCATCCTCTTGATTATCATATACCTCCTCCCCCGCACTAATATTGATTGGATTTGCCATTAATACCTGAATTGATTCAACAGATACGTTAAAAACAGAAGGAAAGAAAAACACCTAACACTACTATTCACGTAGATAGTCAACACCGTATAACTCCCCGGCAACAGCTCCAAAAAGTGATCGGCTCTCACCCACACTACTGTTTAAGTAGGAGGACGAGGGTCAGTGCAGATTTTACCCGAAAGGTCGGGATCAAATCCTCAGGTAGTTAATGTTTGGAGTAAGTGTCTATGTGATCTAGTACTATCTTGTGTTTCTAATTACACTTCTCATACTTTGGTTGTTTTCAATCTATGACTAATAATTATACTATTGTTGAATGCAATTGACTAACTAATTTGTTTTGAAGTTGTTTTCTTATAATTATAAAGACACTAGGGTCATGAATTTTACCTAGGTGAGTACATAAAGGATTTCAATTTCCTCAGGCAAGGATGTTAATTAGGGAAAATGTTATAACCAATGCACGAAATTGCCCATTCTCTACCTCTCGGTAGTTTGAGTGGCTTTGCCCTAATTACCTATCTCAAGGTCAATTGGGTGTCAAATATGCAAGCAATTGTTCAAATAGGGTATTACGATCTCAATATTTAACCCGTTAATTAGGACTCAAGTATGGTTTTACCATCTCTAGATACAATCCAATTGATTGAGACTACCAATCTCTTGATTATGTCCCAATTCCTTGTTGGACTAATTTTCTAGACTCAAGTCCTATTTCTCAAGAAGGACCCAAGACAATTGAAGGTCAATTAGAACCCTAAAACATCCAAGCCCTAATCTTAGCCCAAATAACAAACACCCTAAATTAGCTCAAATAACAAACACCCATAAACATCCAAGCCCTAATCTTAGAAACTTGTTAACTACTCACACTAGGGTTGAGCCACAACCCTAGCTAATGGGTCTAGCTGCTCATAATCAAAGATAAATTGAATGAAAGAGATGAAGTAGAACCCATATTAATGATTTAAAACATAAACCACAATGATTCACTATTAAAATCTCAAGAAAATAGCAAAGAGAATAAAAGGAACACTATTCACGCTGCTACTGTTCACTGATGTGAAAGATCCTCTCAGAAAATTACAAAATAAGCTATTTATACGCAGCCGAACTTATGGACAAAAATACCCCTGCGGGGTTATCGCGGACCGCGTAAAATTGACCGCGGTCCACGGTGGACAAACTGGCCTTGGCTTCTAGGTCTCTGAAGATGCTTGACCGCGGACCGCGGTGCCTCTTTGCCTCAAAACAGGGTCTCTGAATGTTTGGACCGTGGACCGCGGTAAATGGACCGCGGCCGCAGTGGGAGACTGGCTTGTTAAGGTTCCTCTGAAGATTTCCAGCGCGGGCCGTGAAAGATGGACCACGGCCGCGATGGAACTTGGCCTTGTAACAGGTTCTCTGAAGTTTTCCACCGCGGTCCGCGGAAGATGGACCGCGACCGCGACCGCGGTGGGGCTCTTGAGTTGGGCACTTTTTTGTTCTTGGTACTTGTGCAAGATTCACTCCCGTTTGAGCATATCCTTGACTGAATGTGTCATTTTTGGTTCAATCCTGCAACAAGCACAACATATAAGCTTTTGGGGCCATTTTGTGTATAATTATAGCCAAAAACCTAAGTGAGGAAGGGTGGAAAACAATGTAAAAATCCTAGTTATCATATCCCCCCATTTTTATTTGAAAATGGCTGCCTGTTATTTTCTCTCTGGTGACCTCGTCGTTTTCTTTTTTTGTTTTTTCACCCAAGATGGTACCTCCTTTGCTAGTTGCCGATATTCGCGAGTGGGTGAGCTTGATTTTTCCCCTCACGGTGGAGATTCACGAATGGTCATCGTTCAACGAGAGGTTTGGGCGTAATCTTTCTGCCGGTGAGTCGTTTCGTCCTGCCCTCAGTCGCTTTGATTTTCGCCTCGTGTTTTCCTTCTTCTTACATCTTCTTTTGGTTATATTTTTCTCAATTATAGGTCGGAGGGGGGCGAGGAGAGCAAGGGCTCTTGTCCTTGCTTTCCGTCAGCCGGCTGCCTCAGCCAGGCCCATACCAGTGGTGACTACAAATGAAGGCGTTCAGACTTTGGCTAATTTGCAGATCGCGGTTCCCACAGTTCGTTCGGCCGACGAACCATCTCAGAATGATGGAGAAAAAGGCCCGTCAAAGAGGCGAAAAATAACATCGGATAGGGCGTCCTCGATTGGAATGACCTCGAGGGGCGACCTCATGTTGGCGGTGCTGAAATTGGCAGTGATGCTAGTCTGGGCATGGAGGCGGTGCCCGTTTCGGGCGTGGAGGAGGTTGCCGTGGTGAGAGGACAGAATTTGGAGGCCATTATGATTGTTTCGAGCGGTCCATCGTCATCTCAGCAGGTCAGTGCCTCCTCTTCGTCTAGTGAGAGAGCGAAGGGCGTGATCATTGATGATTAAAATTCCGGTTCAGATATCGACCCCGAGGACATGAGGATGTTTGAGGAAGGGTTTACTCGGGTCGACGTGAGGGCAGAATGTTCCTCTCATGTGCTTGAGATCCCATCATACTTTGACTTGTTGGTGGATACGGTGGACTTGGTGCCCCAATTCGACCTTCTATGTTCTGCTGCCGAAAGCAGGTCCCTTCGGGAGATCAGTGATGTTGGTATGTCACGTGGTGTAGCTGGGATGGCTTTGAGGGTGAGTTTCTTACTATTTTCTTTGTTTCGTGCCCTTTGCTTTGGCTGACTTTCTTTTTCTCCTCGGACTTTTATTTTGGAGACCGAGAGTGCTTGTCCGGCTGAAACGCGGGCTGATGTCTTTCAGAAAAAGGCTACATAGTACTGCCAGTACCAGGACAAGTGCCGCGAGATGAATGCATAGCTTAGGGAGAGCAACAGTCATGAGTCCCTTAGGTAAGAGTTGGAGCGGAAGGACGAGGACTTGGTGCGGTCTATCCGCAGATGCAGCGAGTTCGAGGGGCTACTTAGGGTCAAAGACGAGGATCTCGAGGTGGGTAAAGAGGTTGCAGTTGGATGTTAGGATCTTCAGGCAAAGGTGGTGTCTTTGCAAGCTGAGCTTGATCAAAACGCCACTAAAATTTCCGATCTGAGTGCAGAGTGGTAGGAGAAGGTGGCTGAGTTTGAAGGGAAGTTGACTGAATTGAAGCAGGCCAAGGGAGCCCGAGTGGCGGCTTTGGCGAGGGCAGCGGCGTTGGAAGAGACTATCCGCGTTCTCGGGTCTGAGCGGGAAACTGAGAGGGAGACGATTGCACTGAGGGAGTTATGGCCTGAAGAGCGGATCGACGTGCTAGAGCAGGATGTATCGAACCTGGGTGATCAAGTTGTGGCTCTCGAGGCCGAAAAGACGTGGTTGTTGGCTCAGGCTCCTCCTCAAGAACCCGCCTATGTTGTTTTCCCCCACCATTTGTACGAGATGTGGGTCCATGCTCAGGCCCAATGAGATATATATAAGGACTTGGGGGGGGGGGGGGGAGGG